>JWZT01001124.1:0-12003 GCA_000827895.1 Thelohanellus kitauei | reverse complement strand
GAAACTGCATATTCCCATGATTGTGTTATCATTGATAGATCGTTTCAACGAATGTTAACTACCAGCAAATAATATTTATCTCGTCTTTCACGATGATAATCAGATTCCACTTCAAAGTATAAAAATGATCATTCTATCACTTCACAAAATAAGAGTATAAAAACTATTTAAACAGACAATTAATAAAATCTGAAGTTCATGTTTGACCTCGTAAGGATCAAATGCGAAATTCTTTATATATTTAAACAACATATATATTAGCTATGTATATTAGATATATACCGCTCAACCCGCAGTGATTAATGGATGAGATAGTTAGCATAGACCGAATACATATAAATGACAGCAGCGAGGTTAAACTGTAACCTGTAGTTGTCCTTATCGCATCAAAGAATCAACCTGGTCGAAGAATATTTCTTGTGTCTCTTAGGGCCATCAGGATATTTCCCTTTCCATGCTGCTCCATTGGCAGTAGTCAACGCATTACGATAGATGAGCTGGCCGTTTTCGAACGATCCAAAGTGAATAACGGGTACTTCCAACACTAGTCAGCAATCTAGTGCATTTGATTTTATCTCTAGCCGATAGCCTATCTGCAATAATCGCCTAATAGGCCTACAGGCTAGGCGATAATCAACTAATGTGAGACTACATAGACGCTTTGAAGTCTCACCATTTCTTACATCAAATGGTATTTATTCTATCCATGGATATTCATGGCAGAGATAGCGTCAGCTATATGATATCAGTCGTCTTGTCTACTAGGATGGATCAAAATAGGCCGGTCAAGATGGCAACTACAGCATCGTCGACGATCATATATACACGAGCCTGTCAATATCTGTGGCTAGGGAGAGCTCGACCAGCTAAGGAAATGATCCTAAGCCATCACCACCATATCACCAGAGTGCAGCATGGACATGTCTGAAGATTATATTGTTCCGACTATTCCACATAATGCCTCGCAGATTTGACAAACTACACAAATCCAGACGGTAGCGATGGTGTGAGGATTCTGGTTCTTCGGGCTACACTATCAGTGCCAAGAGCAGTAAAGCGACCTTATGGTAATGGGTCATTCAACTCTTAGAGAATGAAAAGATGGTGAATAGATACTTGATATATTACTACATATATGGCATTAAATGAGGCTTTTTGCTCCTTGTCGAAGGATGATTGTCGGATATATTTAGCCTTCGTCGATATAAACAGCAGCGTATTTTTAAGGCTAGCTTTGCTCTATCTAGAGAGGAACCATTGACCAATCCAATGCATTATAGAGATCAGCTAGAGATCTCATTCCCTTACTGCTCGTTTAACTGCGAACGACACCAGCAAACTCTACGCGGATTTACATCCAGCTTGTAATAAAGTGCAACTGTGCCTACATATGGCGAGAGTGAGATCTGGGAATTTTTAAAATGGATTAGTTTAAAGAATATGTATTTCCATTCTTCTCGTACTGTGGTTAAGAGGCTTACAGTCCCAAACGGCGAAAGAATGGCCATCCTCGACTACATCCAAGTCCTACTTTTTGCCACCTACGCGTAGTACTTTAGGACGTGCACATCAAACTTTACAAACCGATGAACTGTCAGCCGTTCAGTAGAGGAAAATGTGGCAAGGAAAACAGGTTGCCAAATAACACTCAGACGATTGCGGAGAGAACAGTACTCTTCGGGTTAAAGGGGCGTAGGTAACGCGTTTATTATACGGCAACACACACAAGGTCGCTCTGGCAGTCAAGGCTAGCATATGTGGACGATATCTAGTCCGATTAATGCCTCACAGGCGGACAGATGGTGACAGAAGCACATCCTCTGAAGGTAAAAGGCCTTACAAGAGCATCGAAGATAGAAAATCGCTACAGTGCTCTGGTCCACGGCACGATTTTTGCACAACTCAAGGCTAATAAAGGTTTGGCCTAGTCATCGACGGCGTCTAGATTTATGCGCTAAGTTCTTTGCTTACGTGGTCTAGAGTGCAAACGTAGGCTGATTAATGGTCTTCTAGGTACTCGGCATTGTTGATGCAGGGCTAAACTAGTTGTGGACTTCAACCCCTAGTTAAGTTTTTCCCTAGATATATACATGAGCTTTCACAGGCAAGTCTCAAATTATTTTCCTCTGTCATTTTTAAAAATATTCGTCATCTATCTTTCATATTTCAGATTAAATCTTTTGACCGAATTAGACTACAAGAATAATGGCTACTTCAATGTAATCCTCCAATAATTATTATCAAAAATTTAACAATATATATAATTATAAATATTAAACATAAGTTCAATACATGATAAAATATAGATGTTTATACTCGTAGTTTTATCAATTAACTTCTTTTTGAACTTTAATCCATCATCAAAATCTCAAATATTTTCCCCACATTAACATCAAAAAGATGAATAATATCTTTTTAGTTTTACACAAATTATGTTTATTTAGATATTCGTTACATTACATGATTAAATAATTGAGATATCGAACAATAAAGTATAAGAAATCATCAATTTAATCTAACTGAACAAATTAATGACAAAATTATTTTGATATCTTTTTTTTGACCAATANTTTTAAACATCGAGCATGCGATAAAAGATATCCAAAAATATTGTCAGGTTTTGGATATATCTAAATCTACGAATCAGTATTCCACCTATAACTCAATTTTCATTTTCTTTTTATGATAATTAAATAAAATTTTCTATTCCGCATCACTTTGAATGATTAAGGAGTGAAAAAAGTATAAATAAAAATAGCTCACATGCAATTATGCTTCTATTTTTCTTTAATTATTGATATTATATATACTATATAGAAATTTTTGTTTCGAGATTTGAGATAAGAATAAAAGGACTTTTTTACATGTTTGATTTTTTATTTTTAAATTAAATATATATTTTAGAATAGTTCGGATAATTAGGGACGATCCAATCTCCGTAATCGATCTCAAAAATTAGTTTTAAGTTTATTCTGCATATTCTCTATATCCATAATATTACAACCAAAGATTTAAATTTAAATTACATATTTTGGCGATTGTTATTTGATATTTAGATGTCTCAACGATCGTAATTATTGCAAATCATTGTAAATTATAAAAGGTAAATTCTCAAATTAATCCTAAATATTGATCAATCAAAAATGTATATATATGCTGTGAAATAATATGTAAAAAGTATAGTTATTTTTTTATATTTGATTAACAATGATGGTTGTTGTAATCAGATATATGAGACCGAATACTTACGATTAGTTACGAACTGATCAATAAGTAACATACGTCCTATAGATTACAGGTGTAATCATGTAAATATTTCTAATTAAATTGATTTTTTGCTTAATTTTGTACTTAATTCTCTTCTAATAGATATTAACCAAGGAATTAAAAGATGAAATATACATTTCTTACATCTCATTATTTTGTATATTGAAACATCATTTTAAGAAAATTATGCGATAGATTTTGATATGATGCGCTTTATATTATTTCAGATAGATTAATTATTGTATGTATTTCTACTCATGCCTGATGAATTCTATATACGTAATAAACATTGTTATAGACTCTTATATATCATCAAAATTTCTAAACTGAATTTACTGAAATGATCATTAACTCAAAATCGTATCTTTTTATAAATACAAAACATCGGAATAAATTAAAACGATATATAAGTTTAATAATGATTATGAATGTGACTGTGGACTTTTTAATAAAATTAGAATTAGATCAGATACTTAGGTTTGTATAATTGATTAATAAACTTTATCATTAATGAATTGCAATTTTGAAATTTAAAATAATGTTTTTTTTTAATCAAGCCCTGATGAAAATGATCAAACCTAACAATTGAATAAAGTCTGTAATTTCAAAGATACCCTGGTTCCAAGGTGTTTTTCATAAAAGAACATATACTAATTTTTATATTTTTTATTATCACACTCTGCATATATTCTTCTAAATTCAATGAAAACATTGGGAAGAAAACTGAATTTTTGACCACACTATAAATCAAAAAAAAAACTAGAATTCATTTAAAAAGAATGTTCAAATGAATTAGTTTAATATAAATAATACGGATCTTAGATTAATATTGATTACTAGCTTGAGATTATGCTACCTTTCGAAAAAGCGATCTCATACATATTCTATGATGCATGTTAATATTTTTCCTAACTCGAAAGACCTCCATAATGTTTAAAAATTTTGACCTCCACGATCTCATTAATTTGAGTAATATCAATCATGCCCAAAAACTATTTAATTATACTGATTTATGTCTCAAATATTTTTTTTTTAATTTTGAATATATTATATTCTAATAAATAGATCGATCTTTAAATAAATCACATACAGAATAGAAAGAAAAACAATCAGAGAATGAGAAAAAATATAAAAATTGAAACCGCAAACTACATTTAATTTAAAAATGTATAAACGTTAAAATTCTATGCACTCGATTATTGTATAAAATATTTAACACATATTTTACAATGACAGTTAAAATATTTATTATATATCGCTATTAATACTTAAAAATTTAAATGTAGAGTTTTAATATTCGATCTTGGGAGAAAAGTGCATAATTAAAAATGATGATTTGGATATAATCATTGTTATTTATGACAAAATCATTAATTAATAGCTTTAAAAATTTATTCATTAAGTTTTTCCTCAATCTATGTCAAAGACAATTCAAGACAAAAAATAATTTTGGCAATCATGATTATATTATTGTTAATACCAAGAATATTTTGAAACATTTTGAATTAAATTGGTTCACGCAGAATCATTGATCAAATATTGTAGTTGAGTTCGCTAAAAATTTACAATTTAGTGTTTTGAACATCGAAAGTAAAAATTAGTAGTATAATTACGTAAAAACATCATAAATACATACAATTTTTTCATCCTTAATCACACCTATATCGTCCTAAACAACAAAAATCTCATTCTAAATTACACATTAGAAATATACATGTAATTTGGTATTCAAATACAATGATATTTCGTTTAATTATTTTAATAATAGTAATTTATTTCTGATGGTTGATTTAGAATGAGATATTTGACATTTAATATAAATTCACTGTATTGATTTGCATACAAAATTACACGCGTTTTTTCAAATCAATATTGCTTGCGTAAAATATATTTTATGTAAAGGTTCAAGAACATCTGTGATATCGACTAATGATGGATCATGTTCGAGAAAATATAGACGAGTATTACTATGAAAGGCTTAACCTGTAACTATAGCATTCAGATTGTAAATATCGTAATCTATCCTTTTTTATGAGATTTGTTCTGAATTATATTTAACATCATAATTTAGAATTAGAAGACAAGATTCTCATCATCATTAACAGATACATGAGATATGGCGATATATATAAACATTAGTTCGATTAAACACAAAGCTCCCTTGGTTGAATAAGATCTTATATGATCGCCTCAATATCTTAGCCAATTTAAACCATTAGAATGTTTATATACATATGAAAATATTTATATATCTTAACTAAGTAATTTTCAAACCAGATTGATAAATAATATGTATTCATACGATATTGGACAAAAGATCCTTGTGATTTTTATAAGTTTTTATTTCGTCTTCTGATCTACCTTGAATCAAAACATTATCTGCTGTTGAGGTTTGCATTATTTTCAAAGAATTCAGACTTTGATTGTACTATTTTCAATATATTCGTCTATATTTTTGATATTTAAATATACTGATTTACGATTACAACGAACGCGATCGATGTTTTTAAAGAACGAGTGAGTTTAAAGTATACATATAACAAACAAAAGAAATGTACACACTGAATAAAATAACTTAATGTGAAACCTGAATTTGTCAAATCAATATCTTTAAACACTAAATTATATCTGCTTATTTGGTTGTTAACTATATATTTTTGGCATTTACTGAATATCATTTAATAGATTTTTTGTCATGAAAATTTTGTTGATTTAACACTAATCTTTATGATGATATGGGGAGCATTCAGTAAAAGTATATTATATTAGATGCATCAACAATAAACTCGGTGTTTGCCAAAGACCTTCCAAGCATCCCTCTGGCTGCATGATTTTTGCCTGTTGATCTTCATTCAATTACATACATTCGCGTTCCTAACTCCACCATTGGCATTCGTCAAAGAACTACTGAGATCAGATAAGCCGTTTTCCAGCAGACAACCTAAACATCGGTTCCTTCGAGACTATATAGGTAATCTGGAGAATAGGAATGGATATCTGGCAGCTAGCCGCCGTGCAATTAATTGACTGATAGGCCTAATGCTAGGTGATATTCCAGTCATGTGTGGTAATTAAAAGCCATATGGGCTTAACCGGCTCCAGCCTGATAGTTTGCTTTTTGGCCCAGGGGTGTTCATCGCTGAGATAGTGGCAGGATTATGCAAGAGACTGTCTCATCTATCAATGTACATTATTTGACTGTCGCTAAAGCCAAGGTCTATTGCATTGTCGACGATCATATCCCTGCGAGCCTGTCATTTGCCGTCCCTCAAAACAGCTCTCTCAGCGGGATGCAATGATCCCAGGAGATCACTTCTACATC
The DNA here is from genome assembly GCA_000827895.1 of Thelohanellus kitauei. Lineage (NCBI taxonomy): Eukaryota > Metazoa > Cnidaria > Myxozoa > Bivalvulida > Myxobolidae > Thelohanellus > Thelohanellus kitauei. The sequence goes on along the minus strand of JWZT01001124.1, from coordinate 5,414 downwards.
TGTATGTAGCGGTGCACCCTCCAGAAATCTATGTGCCCCCAGAAATGACAACTTGGTAACTTAAAGATTGGCCAAATACGGTAAAATGAGACTGCAGCGATGCTGTGTGCATTATGGTTCTTAGAGCTAAACTGCTTGTGAGGGATCGCAGAAGTCCTCGCTCCGAGGGGTGAATACTCTTTTCGAAACAACATTTTATGATAATCTGGTTGTTCTTTTGACCCTTTGCCAAGCTTTTAATTGGCCTTTTAGATCTCGGTCGAAGTACGACGTGCCACGAGATATCATAACTCCGGCTCTAGCAATAACACCTTTTTCAGTCTGGCTTTGTTCTATCAGGTCTAGTGCCCTTTCCTGGACCAAAGCATTATAGAATTCCGCGAATAGATCTAACTTCGCTCAATGCTCCTTGGCCTGCAATAAGAGCACGACAACTGGGCCCAGGAAAACCAAGCTGGTATGAAAGTTCGACTAATCTCACATCATTGCGAGAAGGAGATCTGAGAAAATTTTTTGTATATAATTGCGGGGAGGATGGATTTCATATCTTCTTACGCTTAGCATCTTAAGCCCTACAGACCCGTGATTTAAAAAAAGGGCTGTATCGGCCACCTACCAGTCATCCTCGTCGCTATGTGCGGGCAGTACTCTACGAGGTGCTCATCAAAGTTCATAAGTTGATATGACCTCGGCCTTTAGTAGAGGCAAAAATTGCTAAAGGACAAGTAGTTAAATAACAGGTATACCATTGACGGTTAGGAAATATTCTGGAGATTTAAAGCCTAGAGATCATAGGCCATTAAATTGCTAACTGAGAGATATCGCCATGGAAATCAAGCCAAGCTTCTGTTGTCCACAAGTTGGCAGATAAATGCCGTACAGGGCACAAGACCTGGAGAATACAGGCAAATAGATCGATGCAGATAGACCTCACTGAATGTAAAGACGTTTTCGATAGCCATGAAGTCAAAAATGCCTCTAGATGCTCTAGTCAACGTCAAGACCGTTGGCACATCTACATGCCAACGTAGGCCTGTACCAGTCGTAGACGGCATGTGGAGTAGTGTTCTAAGATTATTGCTAGGGGTGCTAAGAATGAGGAATTTCCCCGGCGCGGAGGCGTCGATTAGCTCATCAGCACTGTTCTGCCTAATTTTAACTGGCTATTTATTAAAAATCTTGGTTCCGTTTTAGCATTGTTTATCGAATCAACGATACAGTTAAATGACGCGCATGTTTGGTAGAGTATAAGAATTTGCATATTGTTAGATCAGTACCCATATTTTTTATTGTATATATGTAAAAATATTTTTTAAATATTTGACATTAAATTTTAGAAATATACAAACAAGATTCACGATATATTTGATAAAATATTCATTAAATTGAGAGTAAAGAAAAAATATATATTATATGAAACAAAAAACCCCACAGTTTTCAAGAAAATCGAGATATTTATATAAAATAAATTAATACGAATCTTAAAAAAGGTAATGTGCAATTATACTCTAATGCGCAAAATCGTAAAAGGTCCGTGATAAGTGTTTAAATGTACAAATTCAATCAGCCGCATTTACATAACTTTTTTCAGAAATCACCCATGTATTACATTTAGAGTTTGTTGGTAAAAATATCAAAAGACATGCGAAAGACAAAATTTAAAAGCAACATTAGCTAATGATATATTGTTATTAGTTGTTTTTTATTAGCCTTTGTTGAAAATTTGGAACATCTCAGAAGCCACAGGACCGACGAGATCATATTGATCCGCAAATTTATATGTATTTTTAAAGGTTCGACCCCTTACAATGCTTTTATTAACATAAAATATACTTTTTCTTAAGTTTTGGTTCATCGATAGACAGTTCGCGTTTTTGTTCGAAAACAAAGATACCGAAACGGAAATGTCCATCTTCTGTCGGTGGTTCTGGAGGGCTATATTCAAACCATTGCGTTCCCGTTGATATATCCTTTCCGCGAACGTTAACGACGAGCCAATGATAAGTTTCTCTTCTAGTTTTATCGATATCATATTCAGCATCAAGGTCTAAAAATTAAAATTAGATTACTGGTGAGAATAATCGTATATAACTTAGAAGGATCAGCTTCCCACCATACCTTAGGATCAGGTTTGACCAAATAAGGTTGATATGTCGCTCTGTAAAAAAGTTTAACCCCATTAAATGTAATCTAATTATATTGAAATGATACCTCAGCCTTTCCGACATATTTCGATGTCATTCGATCCTTCAAGTCGACATAATATGCGTCATTTACGTGATTTGGTTTTGCAGTGATCTGCTGAATGAACGAGAGAGTAAGAATAATGATTGAGATGATTGAATTCCTGAATATAGTGATCAAAGTTTAAACATTATCAAAAAATTTAGATAAAAAGTATTTAAGCATTACATGATTAGTCGAAGAATTTTGTACAAAATTTAAGGCGATTTGACAAGTATTTATACTAAATCGTGTGTTAAAACTCAAATATCGCCCTATATCAACGCCCAAACCGTCATTTTGATCTTAATTTTTTTATAATCATCAATATTTTGGCATTTCATCAATTTCTCCTGTCACTTTTTGACAATTAACTCAAAAAATTTGTTCGAAAAATATTAATATACATAATGAGTTTACCAATGATCAAATTCTTTGATATATGTTCATAATTCTTAATATTAATTGTTAAAAGCTCCTAAAATCTCTTCATTTGTTGTTGCTGATTAAAGTTTTGGAATCATTTTCTAAAAAAGCATGGCTAAATATCTTAAACTAATTTCATTTTACTGAAATTGATTTCTCAACAAAACAACGATCAAATTATTTTTAAAATTATACCCACACAAAACCCGCGTTTTAAGATTTAAACAGTGAGACTATAAAAATTTAAATTTGATGTTTGACAGTTCAAATTTTGTTTCTATTGAATTAAATTGAGTAGATCAAATATTAATAATTAAATTTCAATAGCAAATAAACTTGAGATAATTGTTCAAATTTTCTGATATTTCGTTGTTTACTGACCTTCTAGCATAGCTATTATGGTGACAATATTAACAGCTTAACCTTTTAGTGTCACGATGTCATGCCATAGATGTAAAAATACCGATCACCACTAGACAGTACAGGTATTAATCTAGTTACAATAATGGGCAAAGAAAACTAAATTTAATACCAGTGAGGGTTTTTATGACAACCAAATTAATCCCGGTTTTCTTTTTTGAAACGCTGTTTGATACTTCGGCGCCTGGCGATTCGGCGCTTTAGACCTCGGTACTCACAACCTTAGAAAATGAATCCAGATCATGTTGAACCCTGGACAAGCCGAGATTGGTTACTAGTGGTTAAAACGATCGTAAGGATGACCGCGGCCATGTAGCAGATATTCTATTATTATAACATCTGTAGTTACCTTGACCTTCAGCGAGATCATTCGGAACCCTTTTTCTACTTGTGGCATCCCGATTCAGGTCCTATAAGCCAAATGCCTGTATAGAGTTTTTGACCTCACGAGATGCCCATTATTACATTGGCAACCTCGGGTCCGATGGCCTCGTATTGGCCAGTAACACCATGGCTTTCCATCTTGGCTGTATATGGCCATGGGAATTCGTCTTCATTTTATTTAGCCACTGTTTGTATTTAATGGCCTGGAAAATACTGATCTATGGGTTTTCATTTGCATGTTGAGTCACATAAGCATCTAATAAAGTGAAGGACACAAGTTGCGACAAGAAAACAATAGATGGCAACGGCTTAAGTCACTAATTCGAAATTAGAGCCCTCATGAATTTAATTGTGCGCTTCTCAGGTATGCAGATTCGAAAACGGCTGGTACTAGCTCTGGTAGAGGGTTCACAAATGTCGCTCAGGCCACGATGGAGCGAAGCGACTCAATCGCCTAAAAACCTTCATGTAGAATTTTGTAGGCATGAGGATATAAAATGAGTCAAGGAAATGTCACGGGCAACTCTTTCACCGTCCCACGGTTATGTTTGAAGTAATCTGATTAAATTAACTACCTCATCTTTAAAAAATCGGGATAGTGTTTTTAAATATCATGTATAAATTCAAAGAATATATCTGTTTGTAGTTTGATGAACATATATGGTTTATTCTACATAAAAACAGTCAACAATATATCAGGGAAAGCTTATGGCAATACGTCAAGTGGTCTAGTTGGCACACATCGAGGTTAACGATCTAATAATTGTTCACTGAGTTATCATTAATATAAAATTTTGATCTAACAAGGCATCAAAAATTTCACATTGCTTTATTATGGCAGTATAATGATTTTAATTTACCATCCAACTCTCTATTGGTAACTGGATAGAGTTCTATTTTTTGTCTGTAATCGGTATGTAAAATGTAGAAAACCAAAGAATGTGTTTGAAGATATTCTATTGCATAGTAGATATACTATCAATCAAGATACATGATGATTCTCCTATTTACTACAGGAAGACCAAAATCTGTTTGAGAACTTCATTAAAAAAATTGTCGTTAACTGAATATTACTCGATATTTTTAGGATGCTATGTTTTAATTACATATCTGGTTGACTAAATTGAATTGAACTCTGCGCAAATTCAAAGCTGTTCAGATTATAAGCTGCACGAAATTCTTTTGAGAAAATAGCAAATTGAACGTTTACCGTTTCTATGATGATAATTATGCGAGTACGCTGTAATTAATACGTAAACAGTAATTAAACAATGTTCGTTTTAAGTCAATTATTGTTTTCTTATTTCCTTAGATTAATATTTTAAACTAATTTAAAGGAAACAATTTATATATTTTATCATAAATTGAGCAAATCTCGGCTGCAAGTGCCAAAATATCTTTGTGTATAAGAAAATTATAATATGCCTATCTATTCCAGAATGAACATTAAATAAAATTTTTCGATATAGATTGCTTAGTTTCATATGTTTAAACAAATGCATTTGATTTTATGGGTGATATCAAATGAGAATTGCTCATTTGTTGGGGGAAATCATACTAGTGATTAATTTCAAGTTACAATAATCTCTCTCTAATTTTTAGTTAAAAAACAGCTTCGCTTGAATATTCACTATTTTATGCATTTATTTATAATTTTTAATTTTCGCAAAATATCGCTTGGCATGCCCCGAAAAAAAGATAATGTTTAATAAAACTAGGTTTAGCATTAAAGAAAATTGAGAAATTGACGAGTATCCTCTTGAGGAGACACAAAAATCCGTCGCAGTATTTGCGTCCTACTTTGAAGGAAATTTTAAAAATCTATACCTGACAAATCGATGTTTGTACCAAATATCTACTAGAAATATAGGGAAGCTGCCGAAGTAGATTCAATAAAATTATGAGTATGTCAAGTAAACAACATAAGAACAATAACCTGCGATATTGTGGTAACGACTTCA
>JWZT01001108.1:84474-103586 GCA_000827895.1 Thelohanellus kitauei | reverse complement strand
GGAAATTGGGATGGGGTTCCGCGGCGACAGCTTCGAGGTAGCGCCTCTCCAGTCGAAAGTCATAAATCTGATAACAGTGAGAAAATACCGAATCATTCAAATCTAATTTGGGAGATTGAAAACTGACTACGGAAACTGAATTTTATAAGTAAAAGACTACAAAACTTTTATTGGTAGCTCTGTAAAAGTCGTTAACCTTGAGCTTTATGAATCTTTGTTCTATTTAAGGCTGAGAATACTTGAATACAGCGTCATTCTAGTGATCCTAACATAACATGTTGCGCCGTAGCCGCATTAATTGATATGTTTAAATCGTAATACGAGGTTCTTATCAGACACCTCATAAACCGGTTGTTCACATGTTTATCCAAGCATTTTTGTCCTAGTTTTCTGAAATCAGAAGCTTATCAGTTTACTTCCCGGACAAAAATCCGGTTGAATAAAGGTTTATCCTTAATTCTGTGTAGGAGCTGAAGGGCGTGTGCATACTTTAGATGTTTATGGTTGCTATCGATAATACGATTGTGGTGTGAAACTTTATAACTTTATGTTTGATTCTCTGATATGCTATCTGTTACTTCTCGTATTTACATGATATACGAATGTGAAAATGCCGATGAAGTTGTTAAGAGAAATTCGCGAGCTTGCTCATTACGTTGATTATGTCTGTTTGTATAATCATAAACATTGTTTCCTGGATGTCCGCCGGATTCTCAATTGGATTATAAATATATTATTGTATCCTAAAGCTTGTATTAATCTGCCTTTGAAGGTTAGATTAAGTCGTTTTCACACTTAAATGACAGCAAAAAATTTTAAAGAGGATGTTAATATCTGCCAATGAATACAATGTAAGGATCTAATGAGGTACTCATCTAACTTTGATCATTTGACGGCCTCTCCATCTAAATGTTCACGGTTAAGAAATTTTAAATACGGAGTTCATGGCCGTTAGGGTCAGATTTCCATGTTTGTCTAGGCTGTTTGATTTTAAATATCTTGAAGCCATTTAAGTCATTTGTACATTGTTATCAAGATTTTTAAGCATCTATTTTAGCTTGTAGTATTTGAAAACGTAAAAATTTGAGTTCATTCTTTCAATTTTCTCCAGAGTAACTATTTGATTTTGTTATGTTGTCAAGTTATTCGAAGTATACTTAGCTATTTGTATTTAAGTACCGCCTTCTATCAAATGCGTTGCGTTAATTTATCGAAACTAAAATAAACTGAAATGATTTAATTGTTCTACAGGAAAAAGGTTTCCTTAAGTTTATTATGATATTATTAAAATGCGCTCCTCTCAGAAGGACTTTACATGTGTATGAGAATTATAAATTTTATTACCCATTTTTATTGATTTATAAAGGGATAAATGATTATGGCATTCGAATAATCGAGGTAGATCGTGAATCGTTGGAATACAGCTCACTAATCTCCGTAATAAACTGGTTAGTCGGTACTCATATAAACAGTAGACTTTAAGAAAATCCGATTGTAAAAGGAGGTACAACATAGAGTTTTCATAATTTTGATCGTTTCACACAGAATCATTTCCATGGGGCCAGTATTTTCTGCATCGGCTCCCTCTAGTACGATTTGATTCTTAAACTCATTGATAGTACATAGAATAACCCGTTACCGTCAGCTATCAATACACTTATTTTCCATCAATGAAGCCAACTTTTAGTGCCAATCATTTTTTCTGAAATATGTATAGATACCACTAAAATCTACGCCGAACTTAAGACACTATTATCTGCCATTTACTGATCATCTTTTTCTTACGTTGCTTTTAAGGAACCCCAAGGTTCACTATCGAAATATGGAACTCTATGTATAACTTTTATGATTTTAGTTCAATAACTACTTTTTATTTTCGCTAATTATTCCATTGAATTATTTCTTTGAGTGTCACAATTTTGTAACATAGACACCCTTCCAATTATAATCTCAGTTTCCTTGCAGATACCTCTGAAAATTCTATCATTAACCGTACGCTGCATATGTGAAATACAGAGCATTTAATAGATGCTTGAAATCCAATGATCCGGCCTCGCAACCCTGAAATATTTCGTTAAACATCTAGATAGTAATTTCACTAAATTATACGAAGGATTGCCCTTAATGGGTTTTAAAAACTTTTGTCCTACAAAATATATTTTGGTATATGGTAGGTTTATACCAGTTGTTTTGAAAAATTGAATTAACCGTCTGGGTTGACCCACTTCTGACATTTTTATTAATTCACAATGAATTAATTATGGTTATAGTTATATTGCATATATTCTCTGGTCCTTTCCCAGTAATGCGAATGGTGTTATTTGATGTTCCACGAATATTACACCATGATATCTATAATATACTATGGAAAGTATTTAATATACTACAGACATGTTACTTTGTTATTATAACAATCGTAATCACTCCCATCTTACTGGGTTTGGAGTTCAATATATTAGTCTATTATATTCAATATCGTAATCTGTGACATTCAATATCATGATTTTTTTAATTCTTGATAAGCATGTTTACAGTCAATTCTAAAAATACGAAGTATCATTGGTTATAGAAGAGTGAAAATAGTTAGCGAGGTTTCAAAAAATCTTGACATTCCTGATTTTTCAATTCGATCCTTTATCAAAAATACTCATCTAATCGAATAGAAGCGGCTCCTCGTGAAGGGCTAAGACATACTCAGCTTATTTGAGAAAAAGAATAGAAGAGTTGCCGATAATTACATAACATTTTTCAGTGCAATACAGGTCCGGTTATGTGGTGGATCGTAGTGGACAATTTTATTTCACCTCTAGGCAGAAAATAATCTTGAGAATGACCCTTATGAAGTCAGATATCTTTCCCAGGTATGGTTAATTTTGAAATATATCCGAAGAACCATTCAGCATGCTAAAAACCAGACTAGGGATGGATGGAATACAATATGGAAAATTTATTCGGCGAGGAGTTTGACGGATTCGTGTCAAATGAATACCCGTAGATTAACTGTAAAATTTTGTTGATATCTCAGAAAGCTTGTCAAAAAAATGTTTAAACCTCGAAGAAGTACCCAGATATTGAATAGTGTACTAATAAATTATTTATTTTTCATTCATTTTATCTTTCATTCATTATTTAAATCAAAATCATGATATTTAATGCCACGGATCACGATCGTAAACTCAAAACCCAGGCTTAAACATTGAATTACTTACCTGCGCTCCTTAAATTCCAATGGTAATGTTTTTTTGAGTTTTCTCGTCACAAAATTTGAAGAAATAGCCATAAAATCCCAAGTATATGTGTTATGTAATCATGTTAGATTAGAGATTTGGCTTTGATCGAGCTAAGAGGTCGGATGACTGAGGTAGTTTTAAATTAGTTTGGCAAACAAAAATGGAGCCAATCATCACTTCAATCTATCACAGGATGTATGAACACACGATAACTTATTTTTCATTGTCCAATATTTACATTAAATTATGTGAACATTCATTTCAGCTTCACAGTTCACAAAATTTTTCATATGATTAACACTTATGTGTGTGAAATCATGTTAATTCATTGAGCTATGTGGTTTAGAGCATTTAGATATGATATTTGTCCCATAATGATATTACACCATTTCCCGTGCCAAAATGCCGACCTTCCGATGATGACATTCAAAGATTCCGACATGCATTTATTATCATCAGTAAATGATAAATTTGAGAATGATTCTTGCTGTTATGATACATCAAATCCCAGCAAACGACTGCACACACTCGACTCGTGAATCTGAATTCATATTCTAACGACCCTAAAAGATAGAATCTTTATAACTCAGTTTTTTCCTATCAGGTTTTGAGACAAATAGCGGAATTTGTATTGAAATAAATTTTTGAAAATAAAAAGAACTGTATCGACCAAAATGAAGAAGTTGAATGTTCAGCATACATGTGCAAGGAAACAAATGGTTGCCATTTTTTCGAATATGTGCTTTAACGAACAAGACATTCCAGGTGACGAAGGTTATGCCTATTTGAAAATAAAACTACATAGATTAGCTTAACTGTTTTTTGTTACTTCTTTTGAGTTTCTGCTAAATTCCTTGTTACATTTCCCACTATTCATCGGCATAACCCGTTTCTTTCGATGAAAAACCAGGTAATGGTAACTATTTTTACGTTTTACATGCATGCTGAACAATAATTTATTTCATTTCGGTTGATGCAGTTATTTTTTATAGTCAAAAATATTTTTCAATAAAAATGATGCTATTGGTCGTCATCGATGCCGTTATCGGTCGCAAAACCCAGAGGAAAAAAAACACGTTTTTTCCCCAAATTCGAGATCATTTGCAAGCCCCCCCCCATCGTCGACGAAATTAATTGCAAGGACAACGAATTCAATTGCAAGGTCGACGAAATCAATTGCAAGGCACTGTATCATCTCGTGTCGTATGTAGAAACATCCTCGGGTTGAAACTGGAATTTTTGCATTAAAAAAGTAGTAAAAGGAATTTTATATTTTCACCTCGAAAATTCAGGAATTTAAAATTAATTAGGCATATGGTTTCGAAAATACCCGAAATATCAAACATTCTTCCTTTTTATTATCATTAATATATTCCCTTTCAGAGAAGTGAATCAACGAGATATTTTTACGGTGAATATGTTAACACAGTTTTTTTCGCTGTTTATATTGTATAACCTACACTGACTACGCATAACGTGGAATTCTGGCTAATTTTTTGCTCTCTAATAAAAAATCATTTTAATTTAGAACAACCCAAATTAAACTAACTAGGATGCTTATACGAGTTAAACATAGAAATAAACTTAAGTCAAACTAAGAATCTGGACTTTTGTTTACATAATTGTTCGCTGTTGGATAAGATAATACAAAACCAGGTAATATGGCGATAGTAGTTTTCCCTTAATCTCTTCCCATCATAAACCAAAAAATGTTTACACAGTTATTAAATTTCAAACACTCATTAGTTGTTTTTAACATACATTCTATAATTTTATTAAAGGGGCAATAACAATAAATGGACTATATAAGAGAAGTCAGTGAGATCTATTTGTGAATTAACTTCAAATTTGTCCTCCAAGGAAGAGTAGATCAGCCTGTTCAAGCGATTCTTGTCATTTCAAGTCAAGAAGCTTCATGAGACTTTTTCAGCCAATCAAGTTTTGTCTGAACAAAAGTGAACAGAAATCGGCTTTGATAAAAGAAAAATAATGACTATGATTTGTAAATGAAAAAATCTCAGATGTGTTAAACTTCCTAACCTTGTTTTTTTAAGCTGGGTTTGTTGGTTGAAAGCTTACAACTTATTCAAGTAGAATTGGGTGTTTAATTCAATAAACTTGCGAAACACTGTCCTATCCACTAAAGTATCTTGTGCTGTGTTACGGCTGTTGGTTGACACTTTAGTATACTCTAAGTTGGTGGCTGGTTGTTCGGGAGATAATAAGCCTGTAAGCTTGTTTATTGTTGAGATTTTAAGTCCTGAAATATTTATACTTAATAGGTTACAATGTTTGTGCTTGCTCTGAGGTTAAGACATTCTCAAAATAACACTTATCATAGCGCAGAAAAATCTTATACCATATTTTCCGACGAGGAGAGAGCGCACCCCTATATAAGCTGCATCCACTAAATTTTCAAACATTTGTAGTTTTTACATATATTAGCCCAACCGATGTGTTAGCCATAGGCTTCAGATCTTGGGAAAAACCAGCGGGTTATAGTCCGAAACTACTGTTATCTGTTTTAATGAATTCAATGGTTTACTGACTATTCAAAGCTGAAGCGCCTCACTGGCCAAATAATAACAAATACTCACCTAAATAGAACGCTTGTCTCGCAATGATATTCTCAAATATTTGAATCGTTTTATTTTATAAATATTGATTAACTCTTACAGGCTATATTAACATTTTACACATTTTGACATGATGAAGTTCAAAAAATGGTTTTATATGCTCGTTTTGAACTGTAAAATCTCCTCAAAATACATTCAAAATTTGCATTTCAGCGCCTTTGCTGTCCTAACAATATCGTAAAGATCCAATGAATACATGCAAAAGTTAAATACTTGTTTAATTATCAGTTGAAACCCGAAATTCGAAGAATAAAACATCAAAAATTTCAAAGAATCTCAACAAACTAATGGTTAATTACCTAGAAAAACATACATGAGTTTGCTAAACTCAAGTCACCGAGATTGTTTCAGTCAACAGAAGGACATTATCCAAAATTTACAAAAATATAAGAAAAAAGGTCAAAATAAGACAACAGGAGAAAAGGTCCAAGGTCTTCAAACATCCTTAATGTACATTATGACCGAATTGAACTGGCAATAAAAAATAACCCTACCATATCCCTGAAGGAGATATAAACCCTTGCTGAAGAAATTCAATTAACCATTTCAGATAAATCAGTGTAAAGAACCTTCTCGAAGCCCGGAATCACGTACAAGGTAACAAGAATAGATCCAGTTTAGAGCAATGCGGAAGAAACGATTCAATAACGATACGATTACTCGATTGCTTTGTATTAAAAATATTTCAAATGTATAATAAGACTGGCACACATGTTCGACAATGCAATTTACATCGATGAGATAGGGGTTAATATACATATAAGAAGAAAATTTGGGAGAGAACCTGATTGAAAAAGTGTTTCCCCATTAGGCACCAAATCAAGAGAACGCAGCGTGTCCAGGCAATCATTTACACAGAGGGTCATTTCACTTTCGGGAAAAAGTTGGAGCTTACAACTCAAACGAATTCGTCCAATTCTTGCGACAGACTTTTGAAAGGATAGGCACAAGACTCAAAAACCTTATAATGGATAATATTAGTTTTCATCACAAAGGAAAAGTCAAAACCTAAGTTTATCATAGAACACGCAATAGTTTTATCTCCCAACCATATTCGCCTCAAGTGAACCTAATAGAGCTGTTATTTTCTAAATGGAAGTCTTGTAAAATCTGTTACACGAATCTTTGATTCTCAGGATCTTATCGATGTCATCAACAACGCTTCCCCCCAAATAACTGCCTTGGATTTTTTTCAGAGAATAGACAAGATTTGTATCATTGGAATTCAGAAGGGAACCCGTTTAAAACATTTATTCTTGGTAAATGTATTCTATTCAAAAAAATTATTTCTGGAAATTATGAACTTTAAAAGTTATAAGGAGTAAATCCAGTAGTGTGTAATTACCAATTTTCTTTTCAAAGCTTGGATGACCGAAAGAATAGTCTTCAAATATGTTACGAAAGATGAATTGTCACCATAGTAGAGAAATGTATCACAGATTAACAATTCAATGAATTATTCCGCTAATTGATGAAGATCGGTTCGATAACAATTCTCTTATAAACAGCTAGGTTCCTAAGGAGACACAAGACGTCGATCTCGGTATAATAACAAGAATTGAAATCAACATAATATACATTAATATTTAACCATACACTTTATATCCATCAATATCTTAACGTTGTAAGATATCAATAACCTTCTCAACCTTCCCAGATGAGTCAACAAGAGCTTCAAGAGCCACATTTTCAGGATATCCTAGTTCTTTGAGGGTAACCAGATTCCTGGCCCAGTTTTTTATCTATGATTAAAAAAATAATACGATATTTAGGTCGTTACTAATGCTCCGCTTCAAATACTCGATCGAGTCCAGTGAAATGCCATCGTTTATTATATCTTGGACTGCAATAAGATTATCATAGCCTGGTTAGTCAAAAGGAAACCTCGTTCGACTCCAAGCCACACGATCTTAAAACGTATATTATTGCCTTTATGTCAAACCCCATAGCTTGATAATTATCTACCAATTCCTTTTGAGCGGGTGGCAATTTTTTGAATTCATCGTCTTCCCCAGCAGCTATTAGACCCTTTTCGATATCAATAGCTCTATATGCATTTCTATCGCACTGTTCCCGTCTCTCGGTATATTTTTGGATGCTTTGGGCATCAGGCGTTACTAAGAGACTCTTTAACTCGCTCAATCCATCCCTAGATTGATTCCTGATGTAATCAAACGGATCGGAGACGGGCGGGTCAAACTCTTCAATTATTTCACCGATATTTGATTTGTATTCTCTCATAGGCGAGTGAGGCTTAGAAAACTTGCCGCTAGTATCAGGATTTATTGGTTCGGGGCGAAAAATGGCATGGAAATTGGGATGGGGTTCCGCGGCGACAGCTTCGAGGTAGCGCCTCTCCAGTCGAAAGTCATAAATCTGATAACAGTGAGAAAATACCGAATCATTCAAATCTAATTTGGGAGATTGAAAACTGACTACGGAAACTGAATTTTATAAGTAAAAGACTACAAAACTTTTATTGGTAGCTCTGTAAAAGTCGTTAACCTTGAGCTTTATGAATCTTTGTTCTATTTAAGGCTGAGAATACTTGAATACAGCGTCATTCTAGTGATCCTAACATAACATGTTGCGCCGTAGCCGCATTAATTGATATGTTTAAATCGTAATACGAGGTTCTTATCAGACACCTCATAAACCGGTTGTTCACATGTTTATCCAAGCATTTTTGTCCTAGTTTTCTGAAATCAGAAGCTTATCAGTTTACTTCCCGGACAAAAATCCGGTTGAATAAAGGTTTATCCTTAATTCTGTGTAGGAGCTGAAGGGCGTGTGCATACTTTAGATGTTTATGGTTGCTATCGATAATACGATTGTGGTGTGAAACTTTATAACTTTATGTTTGATTCTCTGATATGCTATCTGTTACTTCTCGTATTTACATGATATACGAATGTGAAAATGCCGATGAAGTTGTTAAGAGAAATTCGCGAGCTTGCTCATTACGTTGATTATGTCTGTTTGTATAATCATAAACATTGTTTCCTGGATGTCCGCCGGATTCTCAATTGGATTATAAATATATTATTGTATCCTAAAGCTTGTATTAATCTGCCTTTGAAGGTTAGATTAAGTCGTTTTCACACTTAAATGACAGCAAAAAATTTTAAAGAGGATGTTAATATCTGCCAATGAATACAATGTAAGGATCTAATGAGGTACTCATCTAACTTTGATCATTTGACGGCCTCTCCATCTAAATGTTCACGGTTAAGAAATTTTAAATACGGAGTTCATGGCCGTTAGGGTCAGATTTCCATGTTTGTCTAGGCTGTTTGATTTTAAATATCTTGAAGCCATTTAAGTCATTTGTACATTGTTATCAAGATTTTTAAGCATCTATTTTAGCTTGTAGTATTTGAAAACGTAAAAATTTGAGTTCATTCTTTCAATTTTCTCCAGAGTAACTATTTGATTTTGTTATGTTGTCAAGTTATTCGAAGTATACTTAGCTATTTGTATTTAAGTACCGCCTTCTATCAAATGCGTTGCGTTAATTTATCGAAACTAAAATAAACTGAAATGATTTAATTGTTCTACAGGAAAAAGGTTTCCTTAAGTTTATTATGATATTATTAAAATGCGCTCCTCTCAGAAGGACTTTACATGTGTATGAGAATTATAAATTTTATTACCCATTTTTATTGATTTATAAAGGGATAAATGATTATGGCATTCGAATAATCGAGGTAGATCGTGAATCGTTGGAATACAGCTCACTAATCTCCGTAATAAACTGGTTAGTCGGTACTCATATAAACAGTAGACTTTAAGAAAATCCGATTGTAAAAGGAGGTACAACATAGAGTTTTCATAATTTTGATCGTTTCACACAGAATCATTTCCATGGGGCCAGTATTTTCTGCATCGGCTCCCTCTAGTACGATTTGATTCTTAAACTCATTGATAGTACATAGAATAACCCGTTACCGTCAGCTATCAATACACTTATTTTCCATCAATGAAGCCAACTTTTAGTGCCAATCATTTTTTCTGAAATATGTATAGATACCACTAAAATCTACGCCGAACTTAAGACACTATTATCTGCCATTTACTGATCATCTTTTTCTTACGTTGCTTTTAAGGAACCCCAAGGTTCACTATCGAAATATGGAACTCTATGTATAACTTTTATGATTTTAGTTCAATAACTACTTTTTATTTTCGCTAATTATTCCATTGAATTATTTCTTTGAGTGTCACAATTTTGTAACATAGACACCCTTCCAATTATAATCTCAGTTTCCTTGCAGATACCTCTGAAAATTCTATCATTAACCGTACGCTGCATATGTGAAATACAGAGCATTTAATAGATGCTTGAAATCCAATGATCCGGCCTCGCAACCCTGAAATATTTCGTTAAACATCTAGATAGTAATTTCACTAAATTATACGAAGGATTGCCCTTAATGGGTTTTAAAAACTTTTGTCCTACAAAATATATTTTGGTATATGGTAGGTTTATACCAGTTGTTTTGAAAAATTGAATTAACCGTCTGGGTTGACCCACTTCTGACATTTTTATTAATTCACAATGAATTAATTATGGTTATAGTTATATTGCATATATTCTCTGGTCCTTTCCCAGTAATGCGAATGGGTTATTTGATGTTCCACGAATATTACACCATGATATCTATAATATACTATGGAAAGTATTTAATATACTACAGACATGTTTCTTTGTTATTATAACAATCGTAATCACTCCCATCTTACTGGGTTTGGAGTTCAATATATTAGTCTATTATATTCAATATCGTAATCTGTGACATTCAATATCATGATTTTTTTAATTCTTGATAAGAATGTTTACAGTCAATTCTAAAAATACGAAGTATCATTGGTTATAGAAGAGTGAAAATAGTTAGCGAGGTTTCAAAAAATCTTGACATTCCTGATTTTTCAATTCGATCCTTTATCAAAAATACTCATCTAATCGAATAGAAGCGGCTCCTCGTGAAGGGCTAAGACATACTCAGCTTATTTGAGAAAAAGAATAGAAGAGTTGCCGATAATTACATAACATTTTTCAGTGCAATACAGGTCCGGTTATGTGGTGAACGCCGAAACATTTTCTAGCTTCTTCAAAAGAAAGGTGGATGTATTGTGAGAAGAAAACTTTATGATCGTAGTGGACAATTTTATTTCACCTCTAGGCAGAAAATAATCTTGAGAATGACCCTTATGAAGTCAGATATCTTTCCCAGGTATGGTTAATTTTGAAATATATCCGAAGAACCATTCAGCATGCTAAAAACCAGACTAGGGATGGATGGAATACAATATGGAAAATTTATTCGGCGAGGAGTTTGACGGATTCGTGTCAAATGAATACCCGTAGATTAACTGTAAAATTTTGTTGATATCTCAGAAAGCTTGTCAAAAAAATGTTTAAACCTCGAAGAAGTACCCAGATATTGAATAGTGTACTAATAAATTATTTATTTTTCATTCATTTTATCTTTCATTCATTATTTAAATCAAAATCATGATATTTAATGCCACGGATCACGATCGTAAACTCAAAACCCAGGCTTAAACATTGAATTACTTACCTGCGCTCCTTAAATTCCAATGGTAATGTTTTTTTGAGTTTTCTCGTCACAAAATTTGAAGAAATAGCCATAAAATCCCAAGTATATGTGTTATGTAATCATGTTAGATTAGAGATTTGGCTTTGATCGAGCTAAGAGGTCGGATGACTGAGGTAGTTTTAAATTAGTTTGGCAAACAAAAATGGAGCCAATCATCACTTCAATCTATCACAGGATGTATGAACACACGATAACTTATTTTTCATTGTCCAATATTTACATTAAATTATGTGAACATTCATTTCAGCTTCACAGTTCACAAAATTTTTCATATGATTAACACTTATGTGTGTGAAATCATGTTAATTCATTGAGCTATGTGGTTTAGAGCATTTAGATATGATATTTGTCCCATAATGATATTACACCATTTCCCGTGCCAAAATGCCGACCTTCCGATGATGACATTCAAAGATTCCGACATGCATTTATTATCATCAGTAAATGATAAATTTGAGAATGATTCTTGCTGTTATGATACATCAAATCCCAGCAAACGACTGCACACACTCGACTCGTGAATCTGAATTCATATTCTAACGACCCTAAAAGATAGAATCTTTATAATTTTAAATGCACTTTTAATAATAAATGCCAAATCGGAACCTTTGAATGTCATCATCTCATGTGGGCCTTTTGCACGGGAAATTGTGAATTCACTGTTTATTTGTGTACGTATGTTTCTAATGCTCTTTTATGCTTGTTTAACAAGAAATGTTTCTTTATGTTCTCCCTGCATATACCACCCCAATAGCCCGTTGGTCATTTGTGAAGCTTCTGAGGCTTAATTGGAGTGTGCGGAATCTTTCTTCCTTTACTTCGACAATGAATCAATCAGTTCGATGGTATAACTCCTTCTTTGAACAATTTTTAGGATAAAGTACAATAATCAATGTGTATCAGTGATAAAGGGCCTCTATTCGAGCGAATATTTTTGAATTTACCTTATTTGTTGGATGACCTATACATGTGTGTTTTGATTGGTGAGTTAAAATGTATGATGCCTAGATTTTTTGATTGAGAGTATAATCCTACTGAAACAGGTCCTTCTGATAGCTGACGAACCTTCAATCTTTCTACATCTTATGATCCAGTACTGCCGGGCGTTTCCTCAAAACTCCCGCGTGTGCTTTGTTTTTTTAAACATTTGGCTTATTTTACAAATGAGCAGCAACGAATAAAGGTACAAATTGTAAAAGGAGAGATAGGCCTCTATATCACTATTTTCAATAATTTCACATGAAAGTGGGTAAGCATACTAATAACTTTGCTGTATTTAAATTACGATATGCTTGTGTGGCCCTTTTTTCAATTACGATGCCTATTTTAATTTTCTGTAGCACTTTACCATCAATTATCCATGCAAAGATTCTCCCAACATTTATTCATTTTAGTAACGACATCGAGAGTCTTAAGCATACACACGTTTATTGATCTCAAGCTTGTTGCATTCTAGCCAAATGGCCCTTTCTAGGCCGCGCTCATGACAGGCGCCTTTATATTCACCAACATTAAGTGCTATGTCAGACTCTAACTGACAAGTTTTCTTTCTCTTAGACTTGGCTGCCCGAATTGCGTCTCCTCGTCGAGAGTTTAGGTTTTCCATGCTAACCCCATCATATAATTTGGTTTCATTCCACGTTGGTCACATTTTTATCAACGAACCTCAATCTGAATTGATACTAAGGTTGAGATTCTATCAGTATATAAACTAAATTTGATAATTTCAATTAACGCCGCATATGTAGCATGTCTTTGATATTATGTGGGTGAAAGTATTCGATGTTGACCACCTGTCGAAGTCACACACCTGGACCACATTATCCATTTAAACTATAAATGAGCTGAATTATGTTCATACGTATTATTGTCTAGGTTAGTAAAAAAACTATTTCCTTACATGCTAGTTCTATTTTCATGTCGAATTTTTGATTCGAATGACAGAATTAGTATTCATAGATAAAGAATGCGTTTAATTTATTTATTTTGTTAAAAGAAACAATAACTTTGGCTATTGGTGATCCTTATATAAAATCTTCAGCGAGCATCTAATGTGTTACATTCCATAAGTAGAAGTAGGTGAATCGGTAATTACTCACCTCAGTCCATTTAAAAATATTTAAAGCTCTCTTTATCAAGATATCAGATTAATGGACATACCTAAGATCGTGTGTCAAAAAGACTGGTGTAGAGGGATGTTTTAATGATTAACACCTTAGGAACTTCAGACGATAATAACGATACGGTGATTTCATTTATTATATCGAAAATTCGAAAATATAGTTTATTAAAATTTGTTATCCCAGAAGTAATATATGGATTCAGTGTTAAGGTCATGTCGTAGCGATAATAGGCTAGTCATAAACCCAGATAACAATAATTAATTATTACGGGAAATCAGCCATACAATTATCTGATCTTCGAAAATCACATTAATCTGCACAACTTACTTATTGAATATCGTATATAACTTTGACTTATGGTCTCGAGTTTTCATTTAAAGTATGATAAAAATGTTAACAGCTAATTTGTTGTTTTTGTTAATGAACCACGAAATCTACCGAACGTTTCCGTGTCAAACAAGAACCAACTGGCGTAGCGCATGTCATATCAATGAAAGACAACATCTCACTTGACAAATCAGGGACTCTCGAGGGTAGCTCTGGAGAACAGAAAGGCGGGCTATTTATCGTAAAAAGAAAGAATGAAGAAAATGATCGAAATATACCAAAAAAAAGCTTATTGGGTCTTGAAGAGCTAGCCAAGACGAAACGATCAAACGCTGATCAGAAAGCTGATTTCAAACGGCCAAAACATGTTTCAAATCGACAAACATTTCCCGAAACACCAACAAGTTCTCGTTCATCTCACTACGAGATTTTGGAGACTCACAGATCCAAAAACAAACATCTTTCCCCCAAAAGGGGTAAACATTCTGACTCTGTGAAGGAGCGCGAAAAATATTCACGAGCAGATGTAAATCTTGGGTTCAAAAAACCTTTTAGCAGAAATGTATATTTTGAAAACAAAAATCGCACTGAATCTAACAGGTAGGGTTTTAGACTTCACGAGCAGTGTAGTGGGAGCACTAGGACATGTACCCCAAAATATGAGGACAATAACTCGGTAGATCCTGATAAACATCGAGAGGAAACTCCGTCCCATGGTAAGCTTGTGATTTAATAATCTTATAACATATGTCATAGTCCTGAGCATAAAGATGTTCAAAGTAGACCGCGTGTATTTTTTTACGTTTATCTGCCTATTGAGGGCTTTGTCTATGGGACTTAGTATTCTGCTCATCATTTTGGATTTTTCTGTCAAACCTAATTATAATATTATTAAGATCATCAGCCTTAATCGACCGCATGTCAATTCATTTCGAACCCCAACTACATAGATACTTCTGAATGCTTTAGACCGTATTTTTTAGAATCTGTCCATCATGTGTTTATCAATATTATTCTTTTTGATCTCGTTGGCTATTTATTGGTATCTCCAAGTGACGTTAAAATTTTAATACTTAAACATGATTAATAGACGTGTATTTCCTTCCACCTAGCAAACAAACAGTTAAAGATTTACATTTAGGCCTGAAAATACATCGTATTTTCTCCAGATGACACATCAATAAGGTTTGTGTTAATCAGTTTACTCTTTATGCCAGGATATTCCTGAAAAATTCTCTTGTTGGTCTCTTCACAATCGGACTCTATCTCATTGAAAGTGATATGTTTCATCAAAATTTATAATTTTTTATTTATTTTATTTGTCAATCGTAAAGTCGTATATGTCATCCTTTCCATCGTATTCTAGTTTTTTATTAGTAACGAAAACATGAGTGTTCTTATCCGTTTTGTTCGTCATGATTTGCTGCTTCAGCTATAATCATGAAGATAACAACTTCATTCTTTTAGCAAATCTAATGTCTGTATTTCGTCACTCCTGTTGAAATGATAAAACTCAAGTAAACCGCTTAATTTGTTGTAAATGTTTTTCTGAATATAGTTTAATAAATTTTAAATTATATTTCAACAAAATACAATTAATTATCCATTATCTTCATTTTTTCATATATTTCGAACAGATAATAATTATTTATGACTTATAAGCCAAGCCATAACAAGTAATTATGTCTAGAACTGATATATCTGCTCTTAGAGGTCCATATTTTTAAATCTAAAACTCGTTGTTTTCCAAATTAATCCGTTGGTGCCTTGATTCTTTTTCATTTTTGACATCTATCTTCAATTCTAAAATATACTAATTATAGCTATCTCAAAAGAAAAGGTATCCGAGAAGGAATGGGAAGATGAGCAAACTGTAATCTATAATAATTATCAGAAAATTGATAGAGCCTGGTATGCGATGGATGATGGTCAAAATGATGAAATAGGCGAAGACATATTTGGAATGTCTCAGGAATATGTTGAAAAGAAGGAAGAAAAGCTTAAAAAACAGAAATATGTCAAAATGTCGGCTAGAGCAAGACAAATCAGAAAAGTGTTCATTTAATAATCTCAGGATAACGAACTTTGGGAAAACAACAGACTTCTCACGAGTGGTGTAGTTCAGCAAACGCGATTCAGTGATGATTTCAACGAGTCTGGTGATGCTAAAGTTCATATCATGGTCAGAAATATCGTCCCGCCATTTCTGGATGGTCGTACAATTTTCACTCTTCAGCAAGAACCTGTGATTCCCGTGAAGGATCCTGCATTTGATATGCCACAGATTTGCAGAAATGGAAGCCAGGTCGTCAGACGACGAAGAGAATACAAAGAACAAATCAAAGAGTTTCAGAAAGACCTTAACTTAGCTGGCACCAAAATTGGTGAGATCTTGGGTGTCAAAACGATTGAACAAACAGAGGCTGAAGTTCAAGAAGAGTTCAGACAAAGTGAGCTAAAATTTTCAGATATCATGCGTGAGCGTAAGATTCTTGGGCTTACCGATTTTTCAAAGGGACGGTCACTTAGTGAGCAGCGACAGTTTTTGCCTATTTTTGCTGTGAAGCAGGAGTTGATGAATGTGATACGTGACAATCACATAACGATCATTGTGGGCGAAACGGGATCAGGTAAAACTACACAATTGACGCAATACATGTTTGAAGACGGCTATGGCAAGTATGGAATGATTGGATGTACACAGCCACGTCGTGTAGCTGCCATGTCGATTGCCAAACGTGTTAGTGATGAAATGAATGTCAAACTCGGCGAGGAAGTTGGCTATGCAATCAGATTTGAGGACTGCACATCAGATAAAACTTGCATCAAGTATATGACCGACGGTATTCTTTTGAGAGAAACTCTCAATGAGTCTGAACTCGATAAATATAGTGTGATTATTATGGACGAAGCACATGAACGCTCGCTTAATACCGATGTGTTGTTTGGTATTCTTCGTGATGTTGTAGCTCGACGTAATGATCTTAGACTCATCGTTACTTCAGCCACGATGGACTCCAAAAAATTTTCAGAGTTCTTTGGAAACGTGCCCATTTTCAATATCCCAGGAAGGACCTTTCCAGTTGAAATCGTATATAGCAAAACTGTTGTTGATGATTGGGTGGACTCCTCAGCTAAACAAGCGCTCCAATTGCATCTGCTTCCACATTCTGGTGATATTTTAGTGTTTTTGCCTGGTCAGGAAGATATCGAGACTGCTTGTGACATTCTCAGTGACAAAATAGAGAAACTCAATGCAAAAGCCTCCATATCGATTCTCCCGATGTATTCTCAACTTCCTTCAGATCTTCAAGCAAGAATTTTCCAAGAGGCACCTCCTGGGGTTCGTAAATGCATTGTTTCAACTAACATTGCTGAGACATCATTAACTGTAGACGGAATTTTTTTCGTTGTTGATTCGGGTTACTGTAAACTGAAGGTTTACAATCCGAGAATTGGGATGGATGCATTACAGGTCTTTCCTATAAGTCAGGCAAACGCCAATCAGCGCGCTGGCAGGGCCGGGCGTACGGGTCCTGGACAAGCATGCCGTTTGTATACGGAAAATCAATACAAAAACGAGATGTTGACTACAACCGTCCCCGAAATTCAACGTACAAACTTAGCAAATGTGGTTCTATTACTGAAGTCCCTTGGAATTGATGAGTTGTTGAAATTTAATTTTATGGACCCCCTCCCCAAGATAACTTTTTAGCTTCCATGTATCAATTGTGGATTTTGTCCGCTCTAGACAATCTCGGGCGCCTAAAACCTCTTGGTAGAGCTATGGTTGAGTTTCCACTGGATCCTGTGCTTTCAAAAATGCTCGTTACTTCCTGCGACATGGGATGCAGTGATGAGGTGATGACAATTGTGTCTATGCTTTCGGTTCCAGCAATATTTTTTAGACCTAAAGGAAGAGAGGAAATTAGCGACCAAGCCCGTGAAAAGTTTCAAATACAGGAAAGTGACCATCTTACATTTCTTAATGTATATAAAGAGTGGAAAAAGAGTAAGTATTCGACTAGTTGGTGCACTGAGCATTATATACACGTTAAATCAATGAGAAAAGTCAGAGAGGTACGTTCTCAGCTCAAACTAATCATGGAATCACAGAAAATGGCTCTTTTGTCTTGCGGTTTCGAGTGGGACATAATCAGAAAGTGTATTTGTGCTGCATATTTTCATCAGGCAGCCCGTTTGAAAGGTGTTGGAGAGTATGTACAAATGCGTACCGGAATGCCGTGTTATTTGCATCCTTCGAGCGCGTTGTATGGGATGGGATATACTCCTGATCACGTGGTTTACCATGAACTTCTAATGACAACTCGGGTTTATTATTGCCTGATTTCAGGAATATATGATATGTGTGACAACAGTCGAAGGTGAGTGGCTAGCCGAACTCGGGCCAATGTTTTATGCTATTAAACACACGGGAGGTACACATGCAGTAATTCAAATTGACAATTAGCAAAATCGTCAAGCAGATCGAGAATCTTTACAACAGATTGAGGAGGAAATGGCTGCTTCGAATGAAGAGTACAAACAGATCAAGCTGCAGAAGAGTTTAGAAGAAGATCAAAAAATGTAATGAGTTTTGAATACCAGGAAAACTCCCTTGAGAAGTGTTCATTCTTCTGTAAGGAAAACGCCGAGATATTTTGGATTTTAACTGTATATTTTCAATGTTATATATTTTTGTTTCATTTTTGCTATACCGTTTCTTGTTGAAAAATGTG
The DNA here is from genome assembly GCA_000827895.1 of Thelohanellus kitauei. Classification (NCBI taxonomy): domain Eukaryota; kingdom Metazoa; phylum Cnidaria; class Myxozoa; order Bivalvulida; family Myxobolidae; genus Thelohanellus; species Thelohanellus kitauei. Next base: position 84,910 of record JWZT01001108.1, on the reverse strand, counting down.
GAAAACTTGCCATATCGTATGAATGCTTTCATGAAACAAAATTTTTATATTGCTGAAAATCCATTGTTGCTATTTCCAATAAAAGTTTCTTGGCCTCATCTATCAATGTTTTTTAGTCATAAGCTTTCAACTACCTTACACTCATCACCAGTTTCACAATTTTTCACTTTTTTTTATTTAGATGGACCTATCAAATTTACGGTAGTATATATGAAAAAACGAAAAATTACGAAAAACGAAATCTCATAATGCTCAATTTTTCTAAAAGTAAACTAAGGCGGGGTAAAACGCTACGTAGGACAAAACTTCCGCCCATTCTCACGCTTCATGGCGTGGATATAAGATTTTTCTAGATTTATATGCGTCATTGTGAATGTTCTAATTTTTTATGGAAGGTTGTTTTAGTAATTATGAGCTTGATATCATTGTTAATTTT
>JWZT01001108.1:63134-75250 GCA_000827895.1 Thelohanellus kitauei | reverse complement strand
AATGAGTCTTGAGTTACTCCTTTTAAGAGAGTATATATTTTTACTGAGATGATGTTCCTGTATTTAAACATTTCTTAAAAACCGCAGACTAGAAAATTATTCATAATTATATATTCGAATCCAAAAGACAAGCGTTCTCCATTACTGATAAAGTAAACATTCAAAATTGGTCCGTAAAATCCATTCAATGTAAGAAAACGTTGAAATATTTGTTAAAATTAACATGAATAAACATTCGAAAAACCGATCTATTGTTCAACGAGTCAAATATAATTGATATATATTACCCGGTTTTTTAAAGAGGGAATGTGTGGTAACTAATATGAATCAGTGTTTCATTTGTCATTAAACATAATTCGTCCATCTGGGTAACAAAGAATAAAATTATTAAATCCAATCAAAATTTGGATTATTGATAATATTTTTATTTGTTTAGTTTTTGATTATATGAATTTTCACCGAAAATCGCTAATAGATTTGGAATGCAAAAAATATTTGTGGCGCAAATCATTCATTTTCAGCTAAATATGGGTAGTTTTTCAAACTTAATATTACATCTAATAAAACTAAATTAAGCCAAATATCACAAATTTTCAACGCTTATTTACTATTTCCACGTTGGATAGCATCTCGTTATCATTATAAACTTATCAATCAAAAAAATATAAACATGTTTTTCTTAGATCAGATCTATTTGTTAAATACGAATTTCGTCTTCGTCAAAAACAATTATGAATGCTCCTTAATCACGTCTAAGACTCTTATTGGTAAAATTTTTTTAGTCAATAGTTGATATGACTGAAAAGATATTGGTGTTTAAATTTATCTTGAATACCAACAAATAAAGTCTTCAGGACAGCAGATATTTTACAATCAATTCAATAAAAATGACGTTTTTTTGGGAACAAATCAGTTATTTGACATAAAATTTTTTCAAATCTTTGTTAACATTACGGCATTATTCTGTGAATTATTCCATGAGAGCAGTGTTTCTGTCATACTGTATTATTAGGATCAAACGTAAAAGACAATACAATATATGGTGATTATGTTAACAGATGAGAAAGTGAACATATTATTGTGAGATTCACGAATGAAATATTTTAATTTGATGTTTTTGGGAATACAAATCATTTTTTCAAACCAGTTCCGACTTGTCACAGTAGCATCGCATTTGACTTTTGAGGAGCAATCGAGTTGATTACCAGTATGCTTAAATTTTATAATTCGACCAAATTCGACCGACCTTAGATAGAGTGTTTTCAAATAGTAGGACAATATGTATGAGAGATATTACCACATGACGAGTTCATTCAAAGACATGACCGATAGATCACGTCTATGAATGAATGTTGGTAAAAAGCTATACGGGTGTCATGCTTTCAGAAAAGTCCTAAAGTTAAAACCTTGTTTGAAGGTTGGCATGATTCCAGGATGTATGAACACTTTATTGATTGATAAAAATCATCAATAATTGAACATAGAATACCTTCATAAAATTGAACGAAATTTTGACATTCGCCACTCAACAGATAAAATTTTAAACAAGGTCAGTAGGTAGAAACTAATCTTGAGAGAAGGGTAAAAATGATGTCTATTTTGAGTTAAAGAAGTAAGTAGAAAAACTCTTATGCTAGTTGCACAGAGATCAATTCATTTTATTTAAAAATTAATTTCGCACCACAAGAAACAAGGACGGCATAATGGTTTGGAAATACGATCCCCAATATTATTAGATCATGAATCCCGATGACAGAAGAAATAAACAGGAAGATAAAGTGTTAGATATAGATCCATGATGCAGTTTAACGAATAACATAGGGTTTTAATCGTAAATTGCTCACATCTCATTTGATATGGCACAGGAAATAAAAAAAAATTATTTATAACTAGGAGAGGAAACAATCTATTATTAAACAATTTATGATTTTGTTTCATTCATGTTGAATTTAGGAATTTAAAAATGTTCATAGAAAAAAAGGAATTAGGGCGATAACAAAAGAGATATGCGCCACTTAGGATTATCTTACCGATTTATGATGAAAACCTTGTAATATCAAAATCAATAATACAATTTATTTTGTCCCAATACGATCTAGATCTCGTTTTTAAATAAGATGGTTGGTAACTAGAATACTATAATCAGAGAAAGTAAAATGAGGACGAATTTATCAATATAGTTCTGAGAATTTTTTTGTGCAATGATAGCTTTAATATCAGACGGGTTGAAATATTTCATATACGATGTACCTCAATTTACGAATGCAATATTTTTTAAATTCTTAGTTTCAAGAAATTCCCTGGAATAAGTAAATTGAGTTTTGATAGGTTTAATATAGAATCGTGCCACTTGGCTTAAAACGATATCTGCCTCTTATCTTTAAGCTTCGGTTGCTTTATCCATTTGATCATGTAAACTAGTACTTTATCTAGTTAAAAAATAGGGTAACAGGAGACAATAATAAAGAAAACCATATGTGATTATAGTAGATCATCGTACCAAATTTTCATCCAAACAAAGAGAGAAAAATTAAGATTGTGTAAGACAACAACAGTCCAAACGTTAAATTTTTAACTTAACGTTTTGGTAGGTCACTGATTTCTATCGACAATTTATCAAACCAGGCCTTTGGTTGAAATTGGATTAATCAGTTTAGATCTTGATAGTTATTCTGTTTCCCTATCAAAATTTATTCCATTTTCATTTCAAATATCAATTTGAACACACATGAGGTATACGCATGTAAGTGGGCGTTGAAACGTGGCATCTCAGTTTTGTTTATCAAATAAGCTCACCTTATGTGATGACGAAATTTTATCATAGTTAAATTGGGTTTATTTTGACTTGGTTTGATCCAGATCCTCGTTTTTTTAAATCTCTTTATTTGAGCTGGATTAAAAATCTGAATGTTATGATTAAAACATTTAACGCTATTATTAGTGGGTGGCACCTGGTGATCAAATTCAATAATGTATCATGGCAATTGATGCGCTTTGTTTCTGATAAATTTCTGTGTCTCCAGTAGTATGACACACAAGAATGAGACATTTAACACATCGGCCTCTATCGGAATGAGTAGTAACTACCGACCGCCTTTCTTTGGGTTCGTAGATTGGCCTCTTCTTGTGAGAAAGCTAGTTCCAGGAATGCGTTTGGCTGATATTATGATGGTGGCTCTGCCACCGATTCCTTACATGGTTCAAGTGTCGGAGATGCATCGAAAAAAATCGAGTGCCGGGTTTTCAAAACTCGTCTGTTACATCCTTCTTATCTCTAGCTTGTTGAAGATTGCATTCTGGTTAAAAAGTTGTTTAATAAAGGTTCAAAGCGAGATATGAATTTGCCTTGTTCGTACAATCTGTCGTTCTTATCATTACCACTCTAACTGTGTTGTATTTTTGCTACAAGTATTCGCCTTCTACAAAATTGGATGCTGGTTTGAGCTTTTCTGACAAGGTGTTGATCGATTCCAACGATTGTTCACTAGATTGTTGCTGGCTTACGGAGCGCTGCAGCTGGTTTCAATATTCGTGGTCATTTTCCTACCAGAGGATTCAAAATACGTTCAAATGTTTGGATCTACTTCGGGTTTAATCGAAGCTTTCATAACTGTGCCTCAGTTGTTTCACAACTTCAGAAGAAAGAGTGTCAAAGGCTTGAGGTAGTTTTTGCTATAGATTTAGATTCTCCGTTATCATGATGTGGCTGTGTGGTGACATTTTCAAATTGTACTATTTGTTGACCGCTCGGGCGCCATATCAGTTCGTATATTGTTGCATTTTCCAAACAGCGGTTGATTCCTTGATATTTTTGCAAGTTTTCAAATACCACTCCCATTTAGAATAAATCGTTTATTATTTTTTCTTAGATGATGCTTTTATTTGTAATAATCTAGACAGTATTTTGATAACACTCGACAGTTTTTGTAAACACGTTTTTCACAAGTTTGATAAACCAGATTCGTTGGTCTCCTCCACGGTTAAGACCCATATGAAATTCGGTTGAGACAACTTCTTTTAAGATGTTCTTTTATTTATGAAATTCCATGATTCAATAGATCGTAACCGAAAGAGCAAAGAGTTGCAATCTATGACCTGCCGGGTAGAGCATGGTTGCGATGACTTAGAAAAGTTAGCCTCGAACCTGGATTTCCTTCGCTTAGGCGTAGGAAGATTCATCCATTTTTACACTTCTTCGGCTTAACAATTTCTTTTTGACGGATTTTTACTTACATCCAATTTTGAGAATTTCGAGGATCAATATTGTTCTAGATCTCAAGAAAAGGCATAAATCTATCCCTTCAATTATACGGTAGATGCTTTCCATCAGAAACCGTGTAGAGTGGTATCAAGAATTTATGTGAAAATAGAATTTGATTCCGCTCAGTTCGTGACCGTGAAAAGTGAATACGAGATGTAGGGAGAAGCTGGGCAAGTTTATATAAAAATTGTGTAAAATTGGACATGGAGGTCTTGAGAACCAAATCGTGTTTTTTCCCGAATGCAGGATTTAAAAATTAAAACTCATACTCGTAATAATTAACTCCACGTTCTTGTATTTTATTCTTAAACATAGACACCTCTTTTGAACAAACAAAAACAAAGATTAAATCAATACACAAATTTAGGAATGTCCAAAAATAACGAGTTTATATTCTTTATTAAGATTTTAACGAGTTGTCATTTTTTTTTGTTAAAGCTCATTTGTCCTCTAGCTATTTCTCCTGAAGGTAAGTCGCTGCCTTGGTCTTTGTTGATATCATGAAATCCGTGATCATCATTTGTTTAATTTGGAGTACCTCTTTGTACATTTCTTCCATTTTTGCTCTTTAACGTTTATGTTCGAGGAAAACTGGCATATTAAACCTTGGCTTAAAGTATATCTCCATTTTGAACAGAGTAATTTTTCTGATTAGGTTAACAAGAGTAGATTTTCAAAGTTGAAGATACGTATTCTGATACAAATCAAATGAACATTTTGAAAAAAGACTGCCGTGGCTCCTCTTTAAATGAATTAGTTTTCATTTTTAAGTTTAAGTTCATATTTGTAAATGACCCCTTTGGACGAGATTATTGGTTTCAGGTACAACTCATTCTGTAAAACTCGTGAATTCTGCATACGCAAAAATCGAGTTAAATAAAAATATAAAAATCCGCCTAAATTAAGGGAGAGGAGTGTATGAAAAGTACATTTTTATCAGTAAAATAATTCCAATTTTGAACTTTCTTCCAGGTATCAATGATAGAAATTAGGAGATACCATCTACTCTAGATAAATGCACACCGATTAACCACATATTCCGCTTCATTGCACGTACTCATTCGGTTAATCTTCCATCTGGCGAGGTATATTTACTTCGAATATCTACACGTTCCGTCTAAGTCTAATTCTGAGAATGGGGTGCAGGCTAAACGAATTTGATTGTATGTGAAGTTGTTGTCAATAAACAACAAGTTTTACAAAAATTCAAACTATAATTAGTTATACTTGTTGTTATTATCAACCTTACGAACAAGTGACACAAACGTGAAATTTCAATTATACTGACTTTTGTCATATTTTGAGACGTCACAAACATTTCCTCATTAAGATAATTATTTCCTAGAACGTTGGTGCCCTTCTAGAGTTAAAACACTAGTTCTTACAGCTCTTATTCGTCCCTTCATCTCATCATGTACAGAACATGTTTTCTGATTTAAATTGGATGTGTAGCTATTGTATCGACCGGCATGGCGGAATGCATTTGATAGTCACATAACTGGGTCAATCCATCCAAGTGCACATTTTTATCCTGTTCCTAGGCATGGAATTAGCCGGATTTGACTGTAGATAATCAAAATTAATTAAAGTGCTGTTGTTTAACTTATATTTCTTGATTTTAATACATTCTATAGAATTTTTCGAATGGAATATTCGCAGACCAATAAAATCCATTTTTATAAACGCGGCGTGCGAGTCAAAATAATTGACGAAACCTGGTCCAAGTTGTATTTACCTGTTTATATATATTAAATAGTCCCGAAACGTGTCACTTGGATGCTATTTCTTTACGATACAGTGATTACTTCGTAATTTTCCAAACTTTTTAATTCCTCAAATTTCCGCAGATTACAAGTGTTATCCATTTATTCAAATTGCATGAGGTTAGTCGTTTTTTTCATTATCTTTCAAGAACTATCTTGTTACCCATAAAAGTAAATCGATCCCAGATGGTCAACAGTAAGTTTGAAAGCGGCGTAGAAAATGTACGATGGGCTTGATTGGAAACTCGTGTTGCTCAAATAGAAAACATTCTTTCGGATGCAAAACCGAAATGTCTGGTTTACATAATTCTTATTTAAAAATAATTCTGGATGCATTCATATATCGCTAAGTTCTTTATTACCTTCAATTAAAAATATTTTTTTTTGTATACAGAACACATTTAGTAGACACGTTCATATGTCAATTCGAGCTCTATAATATCTTATACTATCGATAACGTTAAAAAATACTATTACAATGGAATTGGCCGAATTTGTTACATTAAAATCAAAAAATACTCTTGAAGTACTCCATTTCCTTTGCAAAAAGGCCGATTTTCCGATGATAACTCTCAACGGTTCCGATATTGTATTTACAGGGTTATCACGAATCAATGCCTAATTGTGATAAATCAATACACGATTGAAATTTAGGTTTCTCAATCTAAATCTTTCGTGGAATAGTGCCAAAATAATTTTAGAAAAAACAAATATTACCTATATTACAGTGCCTTGCAATTGATTTCGTCGGCCGGTAACGTTTTGCAAATGATCTTGAATTTCGACAGAAACGAAATTTTTTTCTGTATCGTGAATTTAATTTTGAAGAAAGACGTTCATTTAAAACAAAAATTAAAATTAGTCTGTGATATGTTCTTCCCTAATACACCTGAAAATGTAGGATTCCATATGATTGTAGTAATTTATACAATTATTCGGTGTAGTTAACTTCATCGCGGCTTTGATTGAGTCCAGTTACTCTGTTTCATTTCCAGGACAAGCGGATTTGACGTGGCATTTCCAGTGATTGAACATATTTTCAATCGGGTTCTAAAACAGAGAATCCGGTAGGAGAAATAAGAGTTTATGGTCGGTTGAATCTGTTTCCCATACTACCGGGCTTTTATTGAATGCCACGTTATCCATGACTACGATGGCATTTGAAATTCCAGCTTGTACCAATTTAGCCAGAAATTCGTCGATAAATATTGAAAACCTTTCGGTATTGTATGGCACATTCCTGATCTCATAATAAAACACCGAGTGGATGCTGAGTGCAGCGCAAATCGTAAAAATTTTTGGTTCTTATATTTGGAACAGTTGTGACAGCTTTTGTACCACATAGAGATCGGTTTGTTTTCTTCCGCATAGAGGAGCAAAATCCGGTCTCGTCTAAGAATAAAATTTTTTCTCGGAGATTCATGATATCTAAAAACTGCAAAGCATATTGCTTGCGGATATCTATTGCGTTTTGGTCGTTTCTTCTCTCAGGTTGGAGAGAACTTCTTTTCAGAGTATAATGGAATTCTTTGAGCATTCTCGATAGGGTACTCGTACTAGCCTCAATCCCCAAATTAGTAAAACATTTCGATTTGATTTCGGGTAATGTAAGCAGGCAGTCTTCATCTACCCAGCCCAATATGGTTGTTTTGTGTTCCTCAGTGAGAGAAGGTTTCCTATACCCACCTTTTTTTTTGCCTCGACCTGGCCATCTTTGTAAAATTTGTTTTTGATGGTGGAAACGGTTGATGGGTTAACATTGTATAAACGAGCCGCTTCTATATTTGTTTTTCCATGATTATCGAAAGCCTTAATGATTAGCTCTCGTTTCTCATTGCTAACCTGGCAATATTAGTTCCTTATTTGAAAATTTTCGGCTGAGTTTTCCTGCGATTCCATGGAAAAAAAATAAAAAATCCGCGCCACCGCCAAAATTAGGAATCAAATTCAAGTTATGATAAGAGAACATATCACCGACTGATTTTATTTATTTTTTCTAAATTAAACATCTTTCCTAATAAAATTAAATTGATGATCTACCGGGTTTTTCGACCAATAACGGCACTTTTTTTAAATAAATTTTTGAACATAAAAGCGAAATTTATCGACACAAATGAAAAAGTTTAATGCTTAGCATGCATGTATCACGTGAAAATAGTTACCATCACCTTGCTTTTCTTCGATAGAAGCGGGCTGTGCCGACCAATAATGTGAAATGTAACAAGGAATTTAACTGAAAATCAAAAGCAGTTAAATTAATTGGTGTATAGTTTGTGTTTTAAATAACAATTAATTTATTCCCTTTGAATGTCTTCTTCGTTAAGGCACACTCAAAAACAATTCACTGTGCAAGAAAAAAACAGGAAAGTTGAGNTCGGCCATAAAATATCTCGTTAAGCTGTGACGCCGATAAAACTCTACATAAAATTTTCCCGCCAAGTCTCTCTAATGTCAGATGGCTCCACTAGAACGCTCTACGCCAATACGTCCCACCAAATTTTTTGATTAAATTTCACATTAAAAATTTTACCATATTTTTCATGAATATATAAGTGTTCCCGCCAAAAATACGCCGATTAAAAGATGCCTCCATCATTATTCTGTATATGCCCAGAGCGCCAAAACAAGGATGTAAGGCCGGGTCGCTAAAGTACTCTGCGCCAAAACATCACGTACCATCAAACAATATTTGAGAAACCAATGGAAAAATTGATAGCTAAGAATGACACTAGGACGATTTCGTTCTTAATTTTTCTGATTGTTAAATAGCGAAAGATTTGAACGTTACCATCGGAGAATACCTTCGTAGATAGGTTATTCCAAGCATAGGGAGGGGAATGAATTTTGTAATCGCTAAAAACATCTAAATTAAGAACGACAGCGTCATAGTGCCATTCTTGGCTATCCATTTTTACATTGGTTTCTCAAATATTACTTGATGTTCGGCAAAAAATTAAATCTAACCTATTGCGTTACAGCTGATCTTGACAAAATTTAAATGACCTGAAAATTCACCAGATGACCATATAAGAAATTTTTGATTTATGGCAACTTTTATTAAGTAGGTCGAAAAACCATATATTTCCAGAGATTAAAGATTACACCAAGACTCGATATTCAAAGAAAGTGCCTCGAATGCTGTGATCAACTTTCCCTCTATTTTGCATGTAACATAAGAAAAGTTATGGTTATTTGAGAACCACCTTTGTCAATTCACACCAGAATAGCTTTATGGGATGTTTTTAAGTACCAAATTTCCTGCTTCGATCTTATTCAAAAACTCAGCACTCGTCTTTTATTTTTTACAACCGAGATGGTTTATCTATACTGTAGACCTCATTCATATAAATATGCATCATTCAATGAATGTCAAAGAAATTGTGCGAGTACTCGAGTGATAAACCCATAGCCACATATTCGTGACCATTCCTCATAGCTGTATTTGTTTGAAGAAATACTACTCATATTAATGAATGCCCATCAATGCATGACAATAAAAATGAAGACTGGAAAATATGTCGTGCAATAACTAATTGAAAAAATCTTTAAGGAAATGATGGAAATAACAACATATCTGTTGAAGTGAAAGCATCGTATCAGCCAAGTATTTCATCTCTTATTCGAACCAAGTTGGGCATGAATCACGAAATATGCTCTGTGAAGAAGGAAGGGGAATTTGAGAATAGCTTTGACGTGGCATATGCGCATACATCAATCGTGATGGTGAGTTGATGGACACTAGCGTCGAAATCAAAAGCATCTTCGAACTAGACTACGTTCTAGTCAACCCAACTGATCTCGATTTCTCAGCTTCGGTCATAACGAGCATTAAACACAAACAAGTTCCAGTTATTCGACTTTTTGGCTCCTCCTTCGACGATAAGATCATCTATGTTCACAACGTAGGATTTTGTCCTAAAAGTTTATACCGTTCATTTACGTCGGTCTTGTCAACGATTTTGAAGCTACAGAAAAAGAGTTGGCCGATGCACTAAATGCTCAGCTGGTCAAACAAAATATTGAACCTTTGATTCATAATATAACCCGCGAAATGCACAAGTATATGATGTTATAACAGATCTTTTTACGGTTACAACAATGAGCAGTATTTTTTTAGAGTAGAATACTCGGACCCCTCGCAATGTAAAACGTAAATGATATTAACAAACCAGGATCGTTAAAATATTCGAGGATGGTGTCTTTGATGATGTTCTCCCCGTTTACGAGTCTCATATTCCATATCTTTTACAAGTTATATAATAAGATTACCTAGTTCTTGATCACCCACGATCTCTATGGTCTGGGTGGTGTCAGATTCAAGAAATCGCTGACTAGATCGGACAAACGAGCAGATGATCCTAGCCACGTAAGCATCAAAAACATTTCTCCAATTTCTAAAAAATCCCACCTTACCGAACATGATTGTGACATTGACGATGTAATCGCTGTTCGTATAAACTCAATTTATTTCAGATCAAGATTCTGGACTTGATAAAATGTTGGCCGATGAAATAAAAAAGAATCCCTCAATTTATGGAACATTGTGTAAGCCTTTGTTGTGATAGTTAATACTCCACGGCCGACACACTCTCAGAGATCTGAAGGCCTAAGTTTGTTAAGAGATATGTTACGATCCAATGAGATTTTGTATATTATTTAATGATAGAACGCAAATTAACAAAACAGATGGCGTTCCTCTTCCAAACGAGCTGATACAAGATAATTCTGATGCTTCTAACTACGATATACTTTATCAAACCGTTTCTGATTGCGAAAAGGTCGTAAGTCAGATGGTTCCTTTGTGAGTTGTGATCATTAATAAGTTCAGGAAATAGTGTCTTTCGCTTGGATGTGAGTTATGTCACTCCTCCTGTGAAAAAACAAAATTATAAACGTGTTGAAGTCAAAATTTTACCAGGTAAAGCGTCTAACTGTTAATTTATTAAACTGTAAACCTTATAAATAATAACAGAAACTATACAAGAGCCAAGATCTGATCCATTCATTTGATGTTGACAATTGCTTAATGCCTAATAATATTTTCTTTTTTGACAGATATATCCATTTTTACGCGTTTTTGGCGTCAAATATGACCAGTTTTTAGTGTATTTGATTTCCTTAAATAGTTTTGAATTAAAACAATCCACATTTTCCAGTTTTTTCGTTATTTTTTCTGAACTAAAGCATGTCTTCTGATCTGCAGATTCACACGTACATGCCACCGGTGTGCCTTTTCTTATGATAGTTAATATTTCAGCTTATAATGAGAAAAAGAACGTTGAATAAAGTGTGTAAAACCATCAATTATCGCACATACGCATCTAAATGCTGGTGATTAAACTTGTAGATTGTTAATTTAAAGGAGACATGACTGTGAGATCCTCATTTGTCATGTTTCGCTAAATTATCCTTTTCCAAATCACAAAATACATTTGATCTCAAACACGTTCTAGTTTCTTATTCTGTTGCGTCGATCTACGTTCACCGGTTCTAAAATGATTTTTAATTCGGGTTTAGTTCTATTTCATTTGTTTGATGAAAGTTAATTCTAGTTGACGTCGTCTACGGTTCGATGGTGAAAATGTTTATTTAATTTTACCTTTTATAAATTTCAAATCAAAAAACATTGCACAACATATGAGTTTAAACTACTCAATGCTCCTCTAAATAAAAGTAAAATCAATGAATCTGTTTCAATGATGCATTGCTTATAATAATGTAATTTCATTCAATGGCAACTCTATTTATTCAAAATTGTTTTCTTTTATACATATTATATTAATGGAATTTGACATATCAATGATTTATGAATGTTTCGATGCTACCGGGTTTTGAAAAATAAATAGCGGTTTGCAATAAAAAGTGTCGATTTTTGAAAAAACTATGCTATTTAAATCTCAATATTTGTAACCAAATTTAGTAGGAATGCTTTAAAAAGTTAGGCATTCACATCTCCGTACTGTATATTTTCATTTTTATCATTTAGATATTTGAGCTTTTGGAGGGTGGAAATACAGGGTTTGTAGTTTTTTGGTCGTTTCTACAGTACCTGAACACAGTAGACAAAAGTTGAGATTAACTGTTAGTTTTTT
>JWZT01001106.1:52375-70198 GCA_000827895.1 Thelohanellus kitauei | reverse complement strand
GTTGATACAGGCCAGTTTGGTACTTTTTGTATCTTGGTATGGATCTAATTTCTGTTGTTCTTGAACCCAGTCAGTGAACGTCTTATCACTCATGGAGATCAGCAAATTGTGAATTAACGATTGAATAATACCAGGATCTTCAGCGAGATACAACTCACTAAATTCCAATTTATTTTGAAATTTATAGACGAAATGGCATGATAGGAAACAGGATAGTAAGGCTATTTATTAAAAATCGATTACTGAGTAGTGGCTCTTTATCTATCGATTCGAAAAAGGTACTAAGTATATCATCATCTCGGCGGGATATTTCTTGGTTGAGAGTGACGATGCTCTTGATATAATATTGCAGTACAGTGAATTGACATTCAAAGCTAAGATCTTCGATTGAATGTTTAAAAAGGTATTTTTGCAATGAAACATGTAGTTCGTTGAAAACCTTGCGTAACCAAGGACATGTGGTGTGGTCAATAATTGGAAAGGCGACCAAAGTAAAATATATTATATACCAACTCTGCTTTCCATTGTTACTCATTTCCCATTTTCCACCCACATCCAGTTTTCTTAGTGTATTTGCTAAGCCAATCGAAAATATACTGCCTAACACAATTAATTTATCAATTGTATCGATTTGAAAGGTATTAAATGATCTGTTAAAAATTCCACTCCATATTTTTGATAGAAATGGATAATATTTCGGATAGGATTCATGCGAACGAATAGAGATCCGCAAAATCACTTCAACCGTAATATAATAGAACTGATTTACATCGAATTCGATTTCTTCAAGCAATCTTAAACGGCAAAGCATCCTTAAAAATGTAAATAGTAGAGTTAAGTAGTCTTCATCACTTTTGGTGTGAAATATTGTCATGATATGATTTATGTTTTGTTGAAGTCTATTACGATTCATTAACGATCTGTTACCATAGTTAAGAGAGTATAGGTGATTGCAAAATGTCCAAAATTTAGTTTGATCTTCGACCTTAGGGACGTTGAAATAAGTACAATAATTTAGTGCAGCGTTGTCATGAATGAACAAGATCTTATTTGGTTCATCGTATGCGCAATTTATGAGTGAATCAATAATACCCACTGGATAATCCACCTTACAAGGGCTAGGAATTTTGGTCAGTTTAAGATAGAGATCGACAAACAATTGTGCTTTATTATGACGTACCAAATTTTGATTTCGAAAAATGAACGTAAATACCTGAAAGAATAAATTTATATTGTCTTCAAATAACTTTGCATTTTTCGATTCCTTACTCATCAAACAAAATTCATTTAAAACATTCTCGCCAAAATGTTCGATAAATATTTGATCGTGTTGAGTGGTATTTTGCTTGCTGGACTGATCAATCCAAATTTGTATTGCTCTCCTCTGTGTCCGAACATTCAATTTTCTTTTCCTAATATATCCATTTACTGCTTCTAGATTTTCTAACACTTTATCCATATTATCACCGGATTTCACTTCAAAATGTTCCTTAGAATCCATAAATAAAAAATAAATTTACTTACAATCGAATAGTTTAAATCTCGCACCTATTCATATAAATAATGACATTGATGAATGGATCACGATATCTCGTGCTCAAAATAATTTCACAGAATAATCGAATTGCAGAGAATAAAATCAATAGATCTCTTAATCAACGGCACTTGTAATATCAAAAAAAAATTTAATCATTCAAATCGCTCGAAACCAATATTTATTCCAAATTCTCTTGGTATCATATTTAAATGGTGTTCCAAAACGAATCAAGAATTTTAAAAACTTCATCCATTATGTACACAGGTTTTCAAACTTTCTGGTCTACTGCCTCCTTTCGGAGAAAAAAATTTAAACGCCCTATATCGGACAAAATTATATTTGACCAAAATTAAGAAATCAACAAGAGCACAATATGAATGCGATATTCGAAACTGGTGAAGTTTCAGCATTTTATCAATGTCTGCGTCTGATTTCGTAACATTATTCGTCAATCGTAACTTTGTAGAATGTTAACTTTCCTTCTTTATTGAAATTAAAGTGCATATGGAACTGAATATTTGCCTAAATAATAGAATGACTCAAATGCTGTTAAAATATCTGCTCACTTTCCTAACAATGAGGAACAGAGTCCCTCAAATGATTGTTGAAGACAGAACTCATTGCATCCATTGTTATGATTTTATTTTGATCATCGGTAATGGATACGATCGAAAAGCTCCATGTCCTAAAATAATGATAATGTCATATGTACATCAGTGCAAGGATCTAAAACAAAACTACGTATAACCGATTTCAAAATATATATGAATGATTCAGTGAAATTAACCAAAAAAGTCACCAACTATTTACAGTATGCAAATAAATCACGGTGTGGCATTTACTAATGATAATCTTAAAAAATGGTTGTATTCGTAACCAAAACGTTTTTTTCAATAAAAGATTTTTTCCACTACACATGGCTTTGATATATTTTGTAACATCTGCATTCATCCCATCATGTAGTTTTTAAATAGTGTAAGAGTTAAATATCTTAAACAGGTCTGTCAAATAAGCTGCCATTATGGTGATTTTTAGGATTCGGTGCATAGGAATGTCGTTCTTTTGAAAGAAGCGCAGTTAAGTTCTTACATCAGAAAAAAGATCAAACAAACTTCTTTATCTAGCCCATGAACTACCACATGTATTCACCAATTTATGTGTTGTATATCGATTTCACTACAAAGATGCCTGTAAAATCGATATTGAAGGTTCTTGTGTTTTATATATTGGATTAAAAATGACCTCACGTATCGATGTCCACAAACAATCATTGTGATCTTTAGCGATCAAATTGCCTCAGATGGAAAACATGGTTATTGGTATTAAGATTATTAATCCATCTTTTTTAATGCGCTAAACCTCCCTTTCATTGTCGGAGCAAAATCAGAACCTACTAAAATAATATTGTTCTTAAGATATATTTACGTGGAAATAAATTCATCACATTGGCAAATATCAACGCTACATAATTTTCGGTTTCCAATTTTATTAAAAATAATAACTTATAACGTTTATCGTAAATTATGAATCTAGAATATGAAACGATAATGATTCGTAATTTAATAGAGATTTGACCAATAAATTGGAACAAAATATTTGCTTTTTTTAATAATTCTAAAGTGACATATTAACCTACTTCGCCATTTCATATAAAATTCTTTGCAGAATATTATTACTCGTTAGATTTTTTTGATATCTGACGGCGCCTGATCATAAAAAAACAGTAATTATTATCTCATTTTCAGTAGGCATATGTAATTATTGTCCAATTGTGTGTGTTTTCCTTGAATTTGCGATGAACAATGGAATATATTAAGAAACTAATATTAAATCTTGTTCTCGTTAATAAGAAAAGAACAAAATGTGTTATATATTTACTTCAAAAATCTTTTATCAAGCAATGGAAATATGATATATTTCTCTTTTCATCATGATAAATTATATTTTTATGATCTTGTGCTCATGAAGGCTTTATAGAAACAAATTTTGGCAAATTTATAAAAATGATAATTAACTGTTGATTCAGGGCTCTCTAAATACATATCTTAAATACACATAATTGTGATGCAGATTTTTTATATTTGATGCTGACATTAAACAATGAAAAATTTCCAACACTCAACAAGCTAAATCATAAAGAAACGGCAATTAAATTCGAAATTCAAGAAAAGGTTTATAGATTATACAAATATGTGTGACTGTTTCAGTTTTAGATTTTCATAATTTATACCAAAAATCAAGAGATTTTATCCTGAGTATCAGCCATGTTTAAAATTTATCATCAATTATACACTCCACGCTGAGTAATAGAATTTAAAATGCGAATATTCCATGAAAAATTTTTCTACTTCGAAAAAAAGCTCATCATTTTGAAAGCATCAATGTGGAATGAAAAACTGAATAATCAGATCTATATATAGTAGTTTAGAAATGTTTTAATACATTAATTTTTAGGCCTTAACATGTATAAGTTTACAAATTGTATTGTGCGCCTATTGTTGTTTAAATCTAGATTTATTATTGTATTCTCAAAAAAATTAACAAAATAAATCTAAGATGGCCTCATCAGCTAATCGCATACATATAAAGTTTATTGCGAAGCATACTAAAGTATACTCCAATCAGTCGGTAGCAAATTAACTCATCTTTTGGGATCGCTACTAATCATCAATATCTATGGAAACTCTCTTCATTCAGACTCTTAACGAATGTTTATTTATCCGCCTTGTCTAAACTTCGATTTACTGCATACTGATATTCATTGCGCTCGGCGCTTTTAAATATGCGGCATTCATTGAGCAATAATTTTCCATTACGTCATTGATATTATCAAACATAAAAAAACCAAAAACAACTTCAAAGAGCATACAATCGAATGCCCAAGACAACTAGAATTGGTGGAATATTCTTTGGGTATCAAGTAGCTGAATCATTGATTTCCATTCATAATTTTTTTTGTAATTATTTATTGTTCATATGTGGCACTCGATTCGCATCAAGATCCTACCATACAATTTTTTTATATACAATCTATCGCCGACTTTAAAGTCATTTACGGCCTCTACTTGACCAGAACCTATGCATTAATTTGATTGTAACCTGTTGCTTTGATGCAAACCCACAGAAAAAGATCAACTACACTCTTTGATTTGTCTAACCACTACTGCATTTAGTTCGCTGATTTACCCATGATTTTAGATTTGCGTTATTTTTGGGAATTACCTGCAGAATTTTCGTTGAACATAATGATTCGGAGAAAAATCTATAACAAATATAGATAATATATACTTATGATCTGTTCGAACAGTTATTTGTGACCTGGTATTTGGCCACTTGTTCTCCTTTTCTAACTGACTCTATGAAACGGCTGGCGTTATATTGGAATGTGAAGGTGATGAGCATCTCGTACCGTAAAAACCAGCTAATTGCAACAAAGGGAAACATTGGATGATAGATAGTTGCCATTTCTTTGAAGTTTTGACCTAAGTAGCATCGCATGAGAAGAGTAGGCATAACTCTTCTCCGATAATATATTCAGATAATTTCTGAGATCTCTCTCTCAATTAATTTTCCTCGTCAAATTTTCCAACCGGGTCAGTGTTTCCTGGGCCAGGTTTGACAGCGCATATCGCAGGCGAGTAAGCAGAAATATTTTTCATATCTGGGTACGGGTCCCTAGAATGTCTTTTATACGAGGCAGTGGTCACCTGTCAGATAGACAACGTAAGCTTGAAAAACAAGATTCTTTTGCTACGGCCGGGGGATGGATATCTCGGGCCAAGTCGTGCTTCAACATGAAGCTTAAGGGCTAAATTAACGTGAGCTATGGTTCAATGGAACAACCAACTTAGCACCGTCTCTTCAGCGGAGGATGTGAACTACTTCCTCTGCGACTGGCGCTTAGGAGTTCATGGCATAGGCATTGTTGCACAAGTAACCAGAATCTACACAGCATCGCTTCCGTTGAGACACAGCCTTTTTGGGCGAATCTGTCGGGCAACAAGTGGCAGTTTCAGGAGCTTTAATGTCTTCATAGGTGGCCAGAATCTCCTTAGATCATTTTCTCCATTTCATAGAGCTGTTTTATGGCTCGAAAATTAATAGGCTCGTAACGATATGATCCTCGACGATTCTCTAGGTCTGAGTTTGACCGTCCGTTAAATGATTTCTCCTGGTAGATGAGACAACCTAAGGCATAATGGGTCCACCATCTCAATTATTAAAATCCATGGGCTGGATTAGCACCTCATGTCAGATGTTCGCTCGCGAGACACCAATTGCCTCATAGAGAATAATACCCGACTGAATTATAGCCTGGCCTGCCCGCCTATTAGGTGATAATTACACAACGGCTTGGTCCATATCTCGTTTCGCCTTCCCTTTTATAGCCGGGTATAGCGGCGTAGAACGGGTTACATGAGCTGACCTGTTCGAAAACGGCAGGCCAGATCTACATTAGAGCCTTCACGACTGCCAACGGATGCATCGTCAACGGTAAAGAACCAAATCACACGATGAGCGACCCGAAAAATTCTACAACTAGGGGGATACTAGGAATGGCTAATGACAACCCCTCGGTCAAAGCTGTGCCGCAAACTGCCAGAGAGTCGAACCTCGAAGTTCTCATAGAAATTTGCTAGAGTAAATCGTTGCCTCATTAATTATGATAATAGAATTATATTTGTTTGATTGTATCTGAAAATGGCATCGAATTACTATTTGAAAATATAATTTAATCAATAATATTATCATTCTGTTATTTATAAACTCGTGCGTTTTTTAACATAAACAAAACAGGATTATTTATGATGACGAAATATAGCAGAAATATGAATATGAGTTTTGTACGTTGGCTTCATTATAGTAATGGTCATATTCGAGCATATACTGATTCAAAAATTTATTTTGTGAAATATTGCGTTCTCATTTGAAAAATCTGCAATTTAAACAAGCCATATTTTAATAGATTTATTTGTAAATATTGATAAACTGCTCAAGCTAGAAGATGGAGTACAGAATTGAGCACTAGGTTTGGAGCCTATGCAATTAATTTACAATTATTGAATATAATTGTTCGTATAATGCATTTAGTTTTGCGAAGTCATTTAACAGATTTTTTTAGTATGCTAAATAAAATTAATAAATATTCAAAACATTATATATTTTATTATTTATATCAGAATTTTAAAAAGTGTGTTTTGATAATTTATTTAAAATGACATATATACAGAAAAAATGTAATAATCGATGCATAGCCTTTGTAAGCAAATTTTTGGAATTTTCTATCAATTTTTAGAAGTGATCGAATAAAGAACCAAAGATATTCAATTTTGATTTGTGTCATACAGATGAATTTCATTTTTTTAGTTTTGAAATATAAGTGGCACCTATAAGAGTTTCTGAAAAACATGTATTTCATTAAAAAATGTCGCTGCTTTTAATTAATAACCTAGAAGGGTTGTTTCAAATACACTGTCTTTCAATTCGATATTACTTGATATTATTATATAGGTTTAAACTGCAAGCTAGAAGAATTTTTTCACTAATGGATGAGGTGATTACGAAGCCATATTTATAATTTTTTGTTGAGACGACCAGTTCCCAGAAAATCATTTTTAATTTATGTCATAGAAGCCATATTTTTACAATTTTCTACTAGCGTTGAATAGTGATTTTGAAGGTCTAAATAAGTGAGAAATTTGAAAATTTCCGCAGAAATATAACAGTCTTTTCTATGTTAATACCGCATTCAAATTTTTTTGATACTCGCAAATATTAGATAACAACAGCCCAAAGTTAATTGCCATAAAGGCAAATGGAATGCAACTGCGCAAAAAATAATGCATTCAGCTTTATACCTCATCAAACAGAATTTTTTAAACATATTTATGAAAACTATATCCTTAAAGATTTTTTAAAGTTTTTAAAATCTAGAATATTATTTCTTTGAAATAGTACTAACAATTCGCAAGCTATTGAAACGTAAATATCGTAGGCTTATCCGTTGATTTACGAAAATTTTATATATCTTCGTATATGTCATGAAATATATTTAGATTCATAGAATGTTTTCTGCAGTGTTCAGTCACACCATCTTGCACACCAACACAGCCCAGATACGATAGTAGAAATGTTACTGTAATTTATGTTTAAAGTATGACAATTGGCTCTTATGATATTTTTACAAATATTGAAGAACAATCAAATAAAATTAAGATTATTAAACTAAAAACACTTCCAAAAATTTTGTCTTGTATTAAAATCAGAAGACTTTATTGTTCATAAAATAAACGTGCCAAGATAAATTAAGGATTGATGCATTGCTTCAACAAATGATTTCTTTAATTCTAGTGATAAATATAACAGTGTATGCGCAAAGTCATCTCAGTATTTTCTGACATGAATGTATTAAAATTTACAATTATATGAAATCGATTTCACAATCTCATATTTTGACCCAAAATGATCAGTTAATATTTTGTTTTAGTTCACTACAACAGAGTCATAATACATGAATAAAATGGTTATAAAAATATTCAAAAATTTCCTCATGGCCTAATATTGAAAAAAATTGGGTTGATGAGAATGGCGTGATGTGGCCTTAATATGATTGTAGTATTTACGCGTGCATAGAGCTACCCTTATGTAAGCTGCTTTCGCTAAATTTCTGAAATAATTTTATATGTTATTCATATATACAATAATGGGTGCCAATCTTGCAAAATAATCCTCTTATTAGGGATAGGAAAGTACCTGAATAAATTATAATAAAAATGTGAAAATCAACTTGTGTCTAAAATTATCAATTTAGTAATGAACGCGACATAAATAACTTCCCTTTTCAAATAAATCGCAATTCTTACTTGACGATCAAGATTAAATGACTTAATTTATAGATGATGAAAACACTAAAATAAAAAGGAAAAATGAATAAATCTTAACCTGTAAAATGAAGGTTAATATTTTTCAATTTTGAATCTGTATCCCCAAAAATAAATTTCATTTCATATGTCAGTATAAACCCTTAATAACTCTCGAAGATTGGATCCCAAAAACGATTTCTCTATCTAATATATTGGATGCAGACACAAAGCGAAGGCTATCTGGATTACTAAAATTTCCTGATGAATCTCGGTAAACTGTGTCGCATAAACATTTGAGGTTTTATGCAATATATTGATTCAAATATGTGTAATTATTAAATGAAAGCATGATCAATGCAATGACTTGTCTTTATATTTCGGATTGATTGTTCATGGCATTTTCATGTCTCTGATATTGTACAGTGTTCATCATCTCTAATACACATTGCGTAAAGACGTGTTCTATAAAATCATTACTGATAAGTGAGAGGTGAACACTCTTGATATCTTCGAACATAAAAGCTCATTTCTCCGTTTTAAGTTTGTTGATATATTTATCATCACTCAACGCTACGATTAAATCGGTATGTACTTTTTTTATAATAACTAAATCACTGTGAGAATATGATTCATTTTTCTTCAGAACAATAGAAAATTTAAAAAAAGAATTGACTGATTAGTAATTGATAATATAATTCTATTAATAAACAAATATTACTAAGGGAGGGATATTTAATTACCTGCTTGAAAATATCTTTAAAAAAAGGATCGCCATGAGACGAAATTTTAATATTTAGGGTTACGAGACTCGTGATATAATATTGTAAGATGAGGAATTGATTTTCTAAAGACCAATCTTCAATTAAAAAATTTTTCAAATTATTTTTGAAACGATTTGTTATGCTTTGTTAACAGTTAAATTAACATACTTTTAAAATCGTGATCAATAATGGGAAAGGCAAGTAAGGTAAAATAGATAATATAAAGTTTCATTTGTTGTTTTTGGTCAGTACAAAGCTTCCAAAATCAAGTACAACGGTTCTTAGATTTTTCATAATCTCAATTGCAAACAGAGGTTAAATTATTACCAGTTTTTTCATTATTTTGATTTTGAAATCATTTTTTGGTCTTTTTTAAATTCCACACTATATTTTTGGAGAGTTAGCTATTGATATAGAATAGCATTTTGTGTGAGTATTGCTTCTAAAGATCGAATTTGTGACGCTGAAAAGATCAAAAATATCGAATTTTTCGATATCTAGCAATCTTTTACGAAAGAGAATCTTGAAAATAACGAAGATCAGCTTTACATATTCTTGTTCCTTTTTCTTAGTGAATTTTTTGATCATTTTCCAATGCATAATTCAATACATCAATGAAATGTTCAAGAGGTTTTAACACGATCTAGTTTCTTAGACATGCTTACTCATTATCCAGAATTTATCTGATAAAATAATAATTTCTATGAAATAATTGAAGAAATGAAACAGAATATTCTTGTATGAACCAAATATAATTTGGTTGATATGAGACGCAAATTATTATTGAATCCATGAAATAATTCGGACTATAATCAATGTTGACAAAAGGAGTTTTAAGTATCCAAAAAAGCGAAAATTACAGGTTTCGTTTTATTTTCTGCTCACAAGTTTGAATTTCGAAATATGAAATTAAATACATCACAAAATAAAATTTTGATCTCTTGATATTATTTACCTCTCGTTTCATTAGTATTTATCTTATATAATTGTTCAGAAGACATCCAGAAATAGACTTGATAAAAAAGTTATGTAATCCTGGATCATCTACATGATAGAAGTAGGATACAACATCTCTAACTGCTTGCATCTGAGAAGCTACATCAAAAAAATATGTGTTGTTCATATAATCTTTAATAGCTCTTTGATGGGCTATTACTTCTTCAATATTGAACACAGTTGACATAATTTTATTTGTACAATAAATCAAATCGAATTTAAAAAATCTCAGACCATTCAAATAAATAATACAAAGATAAATCAGGCTCTAATTATTGTGCCTCAAACAATTTCATACAAAGCATGGAATTAAATGGGATAGAATCGAAAATATTTACCTAAGTTTTTTCCATTTTAAGATTTACAGTAAATACGTTAAAACCCTTATCATTTTGAAAAAAACAAAATTAAATTTTTTAGGTGAAAATGTCAAAATTTGGACTGATATATCGGACAATCATCACTAAATGCCTACATCAGAACCTGAAATTCAAGGTATAAAAAATTTTACAATGTTTCATTTTCATATACAGGAAATCTTTTGTATAGTGGGCAGTCTCGTAAGATGTCTCAAACGTGCATTTAAATAAAATGTGCATCTTACCAGATTGACATTGTTATATGATCTTCAAATGCATTACTGACATAACTTTTGACACAGAACAGTCTTTAAAATTACCAAACTCTAAACACGAATCAGAAAGCATGACATGTACCTACTGCGATGACGACAACAACACAGATGTATAAACTAGTATTTAATTCCTTGCCTTTCACGAACCTTCTCGGAAATAATTCTCATAATTATAAAATGTTTGTATGATATCTAAATATAACATCACCGAGATTGTAAATCGAACTGATTGTTTGTCCCACTAGTTTTATTACAAAAAATTTAAAGAATTTAGATTATTAGGGAATTGAGGAAAAGTTTTCGTTTATTTGTATCAAAATCATGATATAGTTTAATGAAATTGACGCCTACGCCCTCGATTCTGGTCTTTCAACTGCGTTTCAAGGATTGTGTTTCTCTTCGTGGCGTCACATAACCGATACCATTTGCCTATCATATTTCTGCGAAGACACGGGCGATAAACTTGTTAACTTAACTGAATGTGGCTGTACTGATGTTATGATTGAATTATTTTAATAGAAAGAAACCTAATGCATACATATTATTTTAATAAATCGATTTCTTTGATGTCCAAATCTACCCATATATCCTCATGTATTTGTTATCGATCTTTGAAATTTGAGGTCATGCGTGTGATACAGACTACTTCTAAATTAGAAATGATACAATAAAGGAATTCCGATAAATAAGAAGAAAGACAATTTAACAAGATGCCAAGAAGTTTGAATTAGTGATATTTTGATCAAAAACGATATGACCTGAAAACCAAAAATAATGAATAGATTTTCTATACTTCTCCTTACATAGGAAAAATATTTATCCTACTTTATAAAAAACCCAAAAATTAAAATTCATCAATAAAAATAAAAGAACGTGACCTTCTTCACTCTAAATACACAAATTTACTTTTTATGGATCGACAAATGTTTCAGACATTAGGACAAAATTAGACCAATGCTCATGTATTACTACGAAGGATATTGGTAATCATTTCCATTACCAATCCTTCTACCTCTAAGGTCCACGCCTAGGCACACTAAATTATCTGAAACATATCCTCGACGAAATGCCGTGTCTGAGATAACCCACTGAAAATCTATAAACCAAATGACAGAAACAAGCGTCTTTTTGGATATTTTCTGGTCTACCAATACATCAATTGCCTTTTAGTCATATTATTGTAGATTTGATTGACTAAAAATCGTGATATCAGACATCTCACGATGATCATACATATGTGTTTGAATAACTGCAAGACAATAAATGGTTATAATGAATAAAGAACATAGTCGCTGGTTAGTACTATTATCTAAATTTAAAATAATCCTATTTCTCTCAGTAGAAATTGAGAGAGATTTTAAATTATATGTATAGCAAAAAACAAGACATCAGAGACCAACAGCAAGCATATGCTCTCCGAACCGAGCTTTGAAACAACACAATGACCAAACATATAGCATTTTGCTTAAATTCGATTGGAGTATTTTAGATGACCCAATCCTAAGGATAATTCCACCAGCCACAAAAACCATATTGCATACTCAGCAAAAGCTCTAGACAGTAAGAGTTATAGCCCCTTATGGAACCCAATCATGTGTAGAAAAAAGAGGGCATGCAAAAGGCTTTCAGGTATGGCCTTCTAAAATCTATAACTTCATAACCAACACATATAAAGTAATCTCAATCGTCTAGACACAACAATTCACCACAGTTACAAGTTTCATTTATTAACTACAAATACACAAATATGTATTTTAATTTAGCAATCATCTACCTTATATATTCATTCTAGGATACTCAGATTATTACAATACAGGCGCATGATAAAATCTATCTACCTAAATTCATTTCATTCTCGTAAATATTCAAGTAAAATTGCCTGGCTATTTTATGCAGTTTTCCAAAACGGTTAACAATCAAATCCGCTCACGTGCATAAATTTAAAGTACATACTTACGTCAAATGAACTATTTTTATAAGTACTGACCGCATACACGGAATCTCATTTGACTGTTTTCATGATTCACTAAATATAAAACATTCTACAAGTCATAAAATTAATCTATTCGTTTCTAATCACAATTATGAATGTTTATTTTTGAGTGAAAACGATCATTATCGACTATACTAATCTGCATTGGAATACATTCCTTTATTCTAGTAGCCACTAAATATTTTCAGATTGTAAATATCGATTTTATAGGTTCGACAAATGTTTTTAAATAATTATCATCAATTAATCTATGAGATAATAACCTGAAGCAGCCGATCAATTTAAACCTATATTCAAACTTAATCTATAATTAAAATTTTCTCAAAACAAATGTTGATAAAACCATAATAAAATTGAATTCATACAGTTACAATGAGTTGAAATTGACGAAATACAAGAAATTTATACGGCACATGGGAAATCTATATTCTGCGTTGTCATTACACTAACCATCAACGTGTTACTACAATCAATAAATCGTAAATTCTAATACCCTTCGTATATGAATGTTTTTTTAAATGTGTTACAAGAGGCGATAGAGGTACATGAAGTGATATTACAAACGATTTCACAAATTATTTACTGGTGTCATTTATCAGTGACTTTTGCTAAAAACTAAAACGATATATATTTTTTACTAATATTATTTGGCCATTTAGAATCAGAGCCCAAAAAAAGATAATCAAATTACCTTATGAATTGCCAAGAAACGATTTCGAACATGAAAAAGCCACTTTCTCATTGATTGTCAATAACCCTAAAAATTCTAAAAAAATGTCACAAATGGTAATTTTTTAACTCAGATAACTAGTCAAAGACACCGCGCACTAATTTGTCAAATTAACTGTAATTCTTAAAATTCACTAGGTTCTTATTTGAGACATTTAATATCAATGGATTCTTTACTATTTAAATCTCGAGTCGTAAAATTGAGAACCAGTAAAATCATGATATTATCGCAATTAAACAATTGTCAATTTTCTTACAAATACCTGATTAAATTAAGAAACTTTCTGTTTTTATGATTAATAAGCCAAAATATCAAATCTTTTACCATGATTTGGTTAATTAAGGATATAATTTTTCATATACCTTCAGTATCTCAAATATTCAGAATCTAAATTAATGATCAAGAATAATCCCTTCGATTTATTTAGTAACCATCTGATACGCTCCCTTCTATCATTCAATAATCTTTGTTAAAAATCCATATTCAACGATTCGAAAAATTTTCGAATTCATAGACAGAAGAACAATAAAACATATCAAGAACACAAAAATATTCTCTCTCAAAAACGAAGCATAACTAACCAGGTGGCAAAGCGCCGATAAATTTTATCATAAATACAAAAAAATAGATTTTAATATCAATATATTTATCATCTGTATATTATTTTGGTTATTTTTGGTTATCTTTGAAGTTTTCTGCCTATTATTACGTCTAGAAAATAAAGCTTTACTTCAACCAATGACACTGTCATCTAAATCAATCATCGGGAAGGAGGTGGATACGGTATGTTAACGTCCAAAAAGTTATACCAAACAATGATTCTAAAAATTATAATATGTGTCTGCGCCATTGGATATAATTAATATTGAACTGGACTCCGGAGAAAAATGAACAAAAAATAAAGCGTTTCACAACACGTGTCTTTTTTTAATGATCACCAGAAATCTTATTATCTTCGACAGAAATTTTTGTACATTCAGAGAAAACCTAATGCGTGAATGTCAATTTCAAGTTTCTTGACACTGTATATTTACGCATGCGCTTATAATAGGAGTATACATTCGTAGAAGCACTATTAAATACTTAATGGATGATATCTTGAAAAATGGAAAAAACTTACCATCTCTGATCGTGCAGTGATACATTTGAACTCTATAGATTTTTGAATTTTCTAAAACGAAGCCTAAGATAATGATGATACCAAAATTTTCCATGCGAATCATAGAATAATTGTAACGAAATAAGCAAATCTTTGACAAATACACACCAAACGATATAAATATATCATTTTTATATCAAACCATTCGATCAAACTCAATAACGTATATTATACATACTCAATCCATTATATAAATATTTTTGATTTTGTCATTAACCATAGTCTGCTTTTAATGTTATATTATGGATGGACTTTTATTACGCATGAATTATCGACAAACTTAATATGATATGATATATCAATATCAGTCCTGTTGTACCATGCTAATATATTTCTGACGGTCCAATTAAAACTGATAAGAATTATAATTTTCCATTAAAATATTATTAATCGGTTTAATCTTCCGTTAAAAATTCGTCATTCTTTATGTATTTGTTGGGTCATTATCTGGGCCTGATAAAATTTATCGAAATTTTCAGTAGGATTTTACAAATTTTATATAGATCTATTTGATCCAATATTTTTGTACATAGATATCTTGTCTCGGACATGACGTAATGTCTGACGTATGGCTATTCTAAACATTATTTCAAATTTAATATAACCATAATAGTATTTGCCATTCAAAAAACGGTTATGAAAACATTCAAAAATAATCATAAATTAAGATTCTTGATTTTTTAATCTGTCAGTTTCATTGTGTGTTAATGGCTTCGTATGTTCCGGATCTTTGGTTTTGTTAAAATTTGTCGATTTTTTTAAATTTTCTTAGAGTTTAATATAGACTGGGCCTACATAAACAAAGACGGATTAGCTAAATCAGTGATCTAAACACTAGACATCTCATAGGCATTAGTTGTTCTTGGTAACATATACCCAAATAATAATCGTCAATTTTCGTCTAAGTATTATTAAATCTTTTGTCTACATAAAAAAGAATCTACAGACGATAAGATTAAAGACTTTGAAATTTTTTTTTATTCATTTCGCATGCCCGTGTACACAGTGGGTGACAATCTATTAATATGGGTTCGGGCAGCCTCAATTGTTTTACCATTATTCAACAAAATCTGACTAACAAATCCAAAAAACCGGTAAAAAATGGATGCCGCTGTCAAACCCAGAAATAAATTGCAACGCATAGTAATATATGAGATATATTTTGTATGAAATGCATGTCTTTTACTGCCTGCAATTACTAACTCGATGTGAATAACTTTATTCTTTCAAGTTGTGCGATTTGTTCGTTTATCATATGTTGTCTTTATAAAGTTAATTATTTAAATCGAATAAATGAATTTATTTGAGAATATATTCACAAATTTTTGAAAAATAAGCTAAAGGGAACAGATCAATATATAATTATTTCAGATGCTTAAATTCACACACAAACTCTAATTTCGATTAATAGTATAGTGTTGTAAAGTAATTTTGTGTTAGGTATTTCAACTATTTCATCTATTATTTAGTATAATATACAACAGAAAATGCTTTCAGTGTATTAAATGATTTATTAAGGCATAATTTTGACCATCTTTAACTCGGAGCGATCCAATAAAAATAACATTTTTTCATTTCGAGACTATCAGGAATATTTTCTTACTTTTGTAATTTAAGAATTCGCGAGATGTAGAGTTTATGATTTATTCTCACAGGAACCTAGCCCAATTTTCTAATTATATTCTCGTTTTGGTAAACTTTTTTTCAGACTACATCCAAATTAATAACACATTTTTGTTGTTCTGTGAATTGTTTATTCCACCTAAACATTAGGGACGATGAGTATAATGGAAACATATCTCTAAAAATTATTTTAGAATATTAAAAGTTTTATAGTCACAAATCACGTTTAATTTTTAAATCATTATTAATTTCCGAAAAACATCAACAATGTAAAAGATTTTCCTAAACAACTCGATATTATCATTAAATATAAATTTAACTGTTAAAAATGGGTTATGATGTTTGAGAAAAAATTATGTTTGGACATACCACATATAAAATCGCTTAAATAAACGTCATTTCTCAAGAGCGCTTCTTCCAGCAAATATGCAATGTTTAAAATCCACTTCTTTCAGCGTTTTCATATTTTGACCTTGATACGCTTATACTAAGCCCATCCGTTGGATGATATTTGATTGAAGTAACCCTGAATATAACGCCAAAGTCATACATCAAGAGATAGTGCCTTTAATTTTAGATATTTTTCGCAATATCTACTTTGAACTCGATTTTCTGGTATTCGCCATTTTACTGAGGTTCGTCTGATTTCTACAAGATAAGTGTTAGTTGTAACATAGAATGCACCTTTGCCCTATTTACTTCTTACTACTGTAAGTTATCATACCCAATGCTCAATATTATATAGTCGTCTAATTTCATTCCAAATATCATAACAATATCTATGTTTAACATTAACACATTAAAGGTTCCAAGAAGCTTAGATAATTATTCTCTAGATTACGAATGGATTCTATTTATTTCAAATGAATTAGCTTTTAAATGAATTTAACAGTTCATGTTCTCTTAAAGTCCGTCTAATATCTATTATGGCGTTGTAAACGATTACCATTAGTACTAGTTGAATTATATTTGTAAAAATGTCAGCATGCAGTCTTTGGATCCATAAGTTCCTGGAAATATATTTATAGACATCTATCTATTTAGATTATAAAAGCGTTTATATACACATTTAATCTACTATAATGATTTGATATCAATATAATACAATAATTTCAAAAATTGAGTTATTAAAAAGAATTTTTAATTATTATATGGTTAATTTATAAGCACATAGATGGATAGGATGGATTTTTTATTTGGTTTATTGAATATCTAGTTTGCCTAATTTCAAAGCAACTAGCATTAATCAAAGATTTTCACTTCAAATATGCACAAAATGGTAATAATTTTTGATGAGGTAAACCATTTTTATCCAAAATGAAAGGCGTTTCAATCAAATATCTAATATATTTAACATAAAAAATTTTCGAACAGATTTTAGATGAAACATTGAGGCTAAACTCTTTTATCCATGGATCAACAAGTACGACCGTTTTCTAATATCTGAGTAGGTGCTGGTGTTTTAATTGCCGATAGGACGATTTCCATTCAAATCTTACAACTCTTAGATATCGGATGGGGCAGTAT
>JWZT01001106.1:33293-52171 GCA_000827895.1 Thelohanellus kitauei | reverse complement strand
CAGTATCTTGAGAATAACTTTGGATTGAAAATTTCAGTATTTAAGGTTCAAAAATGGTGAAACGTTCGTCAATTCGTATGGCTTGATATCATTAATTGTTTGAATTACTCTTAACAATAGAATAACTATTGATAACACATGATGCGAAAGGAATATTATAAATTATGGCATGAGTACCCATGTAAAAGATCTCGCATCAACCATCTCAGCAGCCTATACTAACAGCTTATAAACGAAGAGCTATTTGGATTCAGAAATCTGCACCGTTTGCCTCATATACGCCCACGAATTATCTTTTAAGGGTTTATTAATTATTATTTATGTGAAAAAATCTTGTGAGGATTCAAAAACCATTTAGATATATTTATTTAACCATTATGTAAAAAATGTTAATAACGTACATTTCGGATTAAAAAACAGAATACTTATCATAATTTGCTACCTCATTTCCAGTTACTTACGGTGATAAAGTCTTGTAAATAATATGGTATAATTTTTTTGTGTAACAGCTAATATTTAACACGATTTTATATCGCATTAATGATGTCATAGTTAATGTAAACATGATATTTTGAATGATAGCTAAATACATATTTTTGATGTATTCAAAATTTTTAAAATATATTCATTCTTCTTAGTATATAATTAATAAATGGTATCCATAATTTATCACAGTTTTGTAAACATGTACTTAAAAAAATATCATGAAAATAATTTATCTTTCATTACATCACGGACTAAATCAAGATTTTGTTTTGAACAATAGTTCTCAAAATATCTTTTTATATTTATTGAATTTTTTTTCTGAAATTTGAATGATTTTTCTACACTGTTCTTCAAATCAAATCATGCCTCATTTTATTATGTATTACAATTTCTCATACTCTGAATTTTTTTCCATTGTGGCCACTTGTCTTACCGTTATAACACAACTTATCAATTAGCCAGTGGAAAGAATAGAGCTAGAGAGGATCAAATTGACCAGTATTTTTGCTTAATGATCTTCCATCTTCTTTACTCTTTATCCTCATTATGTGAAGTAAGAATATAATCATATGAACATTATTTGTGAATTTATATGTTAGTTAATCGATAAGTGCCTCAGATATATCTCAAGAATACACAGATATGATTGGTTATGATATAGGGTTTTTTCTGCGTTGATTGACTCTATATATGGATAATAATTTCATTTATATACCTTATTTCCTTTTGGATGCTATTGAAATTGTGCAAATCCATTTCTCAGGAATTCAAAATCAGGTATTTAATATTTACAATAGGGTAGAGGAATCTCTTTTAATACCGAAAAATCTGAAAGCTTCATTAAACATCTTATCATAGATAAATGACGATACTTATACATCTTCTTCTCAATGAATAACAAAACAAATGGCATCGAACCAGTGAGATATCTGAATCTGTGATCTGTTGTTAATAAACCTTTATTAGAATTCATTCAATGTTCCTGTATTAAAGTATTTACCATCGCATTTTCTGACACGAAATGTATATTTTTAAATTGAGCCTCATATTTTGATCGAAGAATATTGGTTAAAAATGACTAGTAAAAAATAATTTAAATTCAATTTTTACTACACACAACTTTTTGCGTTGGTATAAATATATATTATCAGAAATTTACGCATACAAATGTTCAGTATCATAACCGAAGAATATTATTCGAAATATTGAGAAAAATAAATCCAAAACAGACAATTATTTTGAATCCAGAAAGTATTAACAAATTTGACAATATCTTTACATAACCAAATCTGATTTATCAAGATATCTCTGAAATAAGAGAGTCCTTCTGTGCCCTAAATATACGGCGACAAATATATAAACGTCGTTTATACTCCTGCATATCTAATTTAATAGGTTTATTTATTATATAATATGGACAAGGTTTGATTCTGCAGATGCGAAAGTATTATTTAGCCCAGAAAACCATTAACTTCATAATATATGTTTGATTTTATCCTGATATTTGAGAATTTTTAATCATGACTCTCAAAAAGAACAGAAAACTGGGTTGTTAAGCAGAGATTGATGATAGACAAAATTAACCGGCAGAAAATTTTTAATGTTATGATTACTCATCGTTTAGTAAACAATTCAACAATTACGGATAGCGCAAGAAAATTTTGTTTCTATCTTTCTTTTTGAAGATCCTTGTTGTCATGCTTATTTTTCATAAAGTACAGTTATGGGTTCCCCATTGTAAAACTTGATAGTACAACGGAAAACGTGTGAAAGTCATGGATAACAATTTAAAACCAGAATTACCGAAAAAGACAGAAAGCTATAAATACAATATACATAATGTAAAAATGAATTCTTTTACAAAAATATTTATAATGATAATCCTGAAAGGTTTATGCTGTGTAATTTTACAAATTAACTTTTTTATACCCAAAATTAAATATCCAAATTATTCAAAAAAAATATCATTATACCGTTTTCAGTCTTAAATGGCTGATATAAATGTGGACATTCAAATTTTCTGACGTTTGATTTAAAAGTAAATTGATATTCATATAGAATCTACCTCTTTAGTATTGTGAGTATATTCCTTCATATTCAAGAGCCGAATATTTGCTATCGTTGAATGTGATCTGATTTTGCATAGCAGCAAACAATCTTTCTAAAATTAACTTCTTATAATCAATTCAATGTCGGAACCTTTGAATATCATCTTCGAAGAGTCAGTCATTTGGGAAGAAAACGATCAATATTTTCTCACACATTCTAGTTAATAAAAATATAAAATTTCACATTAGGTACTTACAATATGTCCTGGATCAACATATGTGTATGGTTATATCAAACCACAGAATTAATATGTTAAATATAAAAAATTTTTAACAGAGTTTCGTTAAGGGGAGTTCGAAAATATGCACATTTTTCAAAATTTGCGATTTCAGTTTAATGGGCTTACTTCACCTTATAAATACATTAGGAAGTATTTATCGTAAAATTTCAAATAGTAAAAATATTTTTGAAGTAATAACTAATACAAACTATGACGTAAAAATATATTGTCCAAAATCTTTATTTTTCTCAATTAACTACATGAACTGTATCCAAAAACTTATGAATTATTTGTCAATGTCAATTTTAGATAGATTTAATGAGAAATAGATTGGCGTTACTTCTTTTTAATAATCGTGAAACATACATAAAATGTTCAATGAATATATTTTGAAGAAAAAGCATGTTGATTACTTAAATTTAAAATAAGGAAACATAAATATACAACTAAAAATTTGAATGATACTCTTCAAATCCATAAATGCAAATAGATCTAACGGCAGAAAAAACCTGCATGGATTTTTTAAAATTGGATGGATTTATGTCTGCGAAAAAATAATTTATTAATCTACCAGAAAATATCTGTAAAAATAATACTGTTATACATTGATTTATCAAAATATCAATCGAAAATCATTAGTTACAACATTGAAGATTTCCATAATTAATACAAACGTATCTACATACATCCAAATAATGACTTAATGCAATTTTCCTTCCCAAACAAACTTCAAATTACCAAAGCTCTTCTCGTACTTTTCGGAATTCATTTGGAAGTTTCGTTACACACACATTAGAAAAGAACAATAGATATTTAGAATAGATAATTATTCTATGCCCGATCACGTAATCGATGATGATCTCAGATCTTTTTCATATTTATATAAAGTTGTGTATCTATTGGTTAATTATTCAATGAACAAATAATGTTTTCTAAAGGCATCAGTTTACATAACATGAAATATAGTGACGAGAAAATGATGCTGTTTTTATGTTAAGAGGCATTATCTGACGACGTTTGCTATTCGTGAAATGATTATATCCTCTCCAATAATGAATTACCCATTTGTGAAAATATTATGAACGTCACATTCAGGCCAAATCATGTCCATTGTCGGCAAATAACCTGTCTGTATTGTCTAAAATATGATAAGTTTCCATTTATTTTCATGATGAAATTAAAAAAAAGTTTATTCACAATTCGACGATTAGAAAACTATTTTGTTCAATCGTATAAGATCTCTCTGTAAGCATTTAATATGTACAAATTCTTTAGATAAGTATAGAAATAAATTTTTATTTGAATTTTGTATTATTTACATGATTTTATGAATAAAGAACGATCGAAACCAATCAGAAACGTTTGTGATAAATAAATGCTTGAAAATACTTAATTCGAAGACCTAATAGACGAGCTTATGATAGAGGACATGTATGTACATATGGATTATATATACAGTAAAAACTGGATATAGGTAACCAGGTCATAATGAACATTTCAAATATAATAAATATAATTTTTGAGGTTTATAGAAAAAACACACGCGCTTCAATGATTAAATGCCACTCAATCCTCGATTATATTTAATTTTTTAATTTATTTCTGAATGATAACGATCATAATTCAGTTAAATTTTTAGAAAATATTTAATTGTCGAGGATTTTGATTAGAAATTCTGATTCAAAATTTAGCATTCCATCATAAAAAATATCAGACATTTCTTTTTTTAAGTTTAAGACGTGAGAAAAGAGAAAATCGCGAATAATCATGTAAAGACACGAAATATCAAATAGAACCGAGCCTGGTCAAAAATAATCTGAATATACTCAAATGTTAAACATTAGAATATCTACAAATTGAGAAATTAATAAAAATGAGTAACATTACTAACGTTTATAAATTGAAATACAACAAAAAAAATATGTAAACAAATTAAAAGAAAATGGTTCGATTTGTTAAAAAGTCACATATTCCATCACTTTATATAAGTGGCCATATTTTAATTAAAAAACAGAATCTCCTCGAACAGCTTAAGAATTGAATATTTTAAAAGAACATCAAGCTCTATTTCTAATTACTAAGCAGGAGACAAAGTTTCATCACACTAAAATTCTAGAGAGTCTCCCTATTTCAATTTTTTATTTTTGGTAGACTGAGTAAAAATAAAATGATCCGAGATAAGTGATGAATATACCGAAATAGATGTGTTCAACGCAGAAGAAACGTTTCTATTTTTGTGACATCAAACAAAACAATTAACTTAGAGATATTGTATGTATTAATTAAAATGTTCAAAAAAACACTGACAATTTCTAATGTCCTCCAGTATATGTGGAGAAAAATGGCCTTCCGTGAACATCAGCAAGCATTACAAATCTCGAGTCTGTAATAGCAATAAAAAGTTGGAAATTAAATGTCATGCAATCATTGATGCATCAATGGCACATGATATTTTCAAGTCGGATAAGTTTGAATGAGGCGGAAAGCTTCTCAAATCATAAGTATATTTTTGTTTGTTTTCTAAAATATTCCTATACGTTCTAGTCAAACTGAAACTCTTAGAATATGGAAAGGGTATTTTAAATACCAAAAAAATAACTTTTTAAACTATGGATGCTGATATTATTTAAAACTTTTATGTTAAAACGTCGTGAACAATTAAAATCGTCACACCTCATTGTACTTGATGAGCGTTAAAAACTTGGCTTAACCATTTTGTTGGCGATCCGAATGATCATGGATTCTTCTAAGTATGTTGCTTCAGATTCGATATGAAATTGTTTCCGACACTATGATTTTTAAATATACAGTAAATTAAATAGATGAAGTCGAAACACAAATTTTATCTTCAACTAATGAAGAATAAGGCAAGAATAATTGAGTTTTTGTTAGTAAAATTAAATTATATTTCTGAAATTTCTGAAAGAATCAGAATCGAAAATAATGGGCTGTATTATTGTATGAGGTCATATACTCATGATAGGCCAAGAACACAAATCTAGAAATAACCCTAACTGATTCTATCGATGATTTTAAAATCGTAAAATGTTTTTCGAGTGGCTGAAAATATACAGGACAGAATTTTAAACATTAAATAAAAGCTGCAACAGAAATATCTGGAAAAACTTTCACATCTTACAAAAATAACGCAATATCTAAATAAATATTTATATTTTTTATATTTGCGATTATTTTATTTTTTTTGAACTAAACCTGGTTATAACGAACTAATTTTGAATGTCCCAAAAGATTGTTTTATTCGGATTTTACTGTAATGATAAATAGAATTGATATAATGTTAATACTGCTATAAATTTTAACATGTTGAGTTTTTAAGGTTAAAAAAAAATGCAATTAATCAGAAACATTATTATATTTATTATGTATCATTTATAATCCTTAATAAAGTTGAACAGACACAATTGAATGCGGCCCATGATAGCATTTATCAGATCTACCTCTTCTTTTTCTAGTGGTGACTCTCTTCTGTCATTCACCACTTCTGATATGATGTCTGAAATTTTGAAAAGTATGATCTATGAATTTTTAAGAATTTTCATTTTTCTATGTTATTTTCAATTATACGTTGGACATATGGTCGATGGATATAACAGATCCTTTAATAAATGCTCATGCACCAGGTTTTGGTCACTCAGCACAATGTTATTCATATTGGAAAGCTCATTATTATGTTTTGAATTCTGATCATTAACTCTAGATGTTGGAACATTTGAATGGGAACCTTTGGAATATATTTTGATATACCTTGAATGTAGGTTTTAGAATGGCAGGAATTCTCGTAGATATTATCTATAGCAGTGTAGTGATCATCGTCGTTTTTGCAGTCTCTGCAACGACAATTTCTTCCACATTTTACAGAATTCTTATATTCAAAAAGCAAACTTTATAGCAGAAGCAGGTATTCTGAAGACATTTGATTTTGAGGCAATCGCATCCTGAATGTATATAATAAATACCAATCCGATTCTCGAATTTTTTCGACTAAAATCATTTTACACGTACCTCATAATTGAAAATTAGCTTCGGTTCAAAACCCCTTCTATTCCTCTTAAGATATTTCTAGTTCCCAAACAATTACCTTAATTGCTTGACCCCTCACACTATGGTGTTTCATTGTGTTTTTACAGTCTTTGCAACTACATCCATTGCACAATACACCAGATTTAAAACATGAACAATATCTGGATCAGAATACATCACACCGTTTAATGCAGTTCGATTTTTCGCACTGGCAACAGGCAGTAAATTCCAATCTTTTAATTGAAAATAATTACTGTCGATCTTCATCTTCTCGTACTTCGTTATTCACTGCGTTGAGGGTCATCTTTATATTTTGAGTCATTGTATTCAACGGGAAAGTAATTTGAGTGGTCGGCTGAATATTTTCGAAATTTATTACTACTGTTTGAGTTGATGGATTGGGAATGGTTATCTCCCTTGACTAAATGAGTATACTAACATTTGGCTGTCTTCTGTGATTCTTGTTGTCGAATCAAAAGGCTCTTCCATGTCTAAAAAATTCTAGAAATCTTACAATATTCAATTAAAGATCAAAACGACACTTAATATAGATGAGTAATACGCGCGTGCTCACATCGAGTATATAATGATTCATGATAACTTAATTATGCTTTTCATAACAATTCGGATGAATAGATTTAACATCAAGACAAAACAAACATGAACCTAAAACATTTTAATAATTATATTGACAATAAATTGTGAAATTTTAAATTCATGATTTTTAGATAATTGAGCCTGACAAATTGAATTCTTTTAATCATTATAAGATATTGATTGTTAATCTTACAAAAATGATGCAATAAATGGCCAATGTTTGTTTTAAAAACAATCGACTTTCCTTAGACAAGTCAATCACGTCGATTAAGGAGTGATTTTTGTGTTATGAGATTAAAAATGTCAAGATTAAGCATGATCGAAACTTAATATCAAAAAGGAGCAAACGCTAACGGCCACCCATGTAAATTACTAGCATATAACAGCTGATTGAATTAATTTTATCCCGTCAATCAAAGATTTTAATCCTGAGCTAAAACGCCCCTACGCATCTGCATTAAATATGTATCACAATCATCATTACTTCAACACGATTTTTAACGATTACAAGCGACGTAAACGAAATTTGTCTTGAGGATACACCATTTTCCGTTTTAAATTTCCGATGGATTCATTTTAGATTTCCGATTTTCGCGCATGTCTCAAATTGTTTCATTTTGATTTTCCTATGGATTCATTTAAGATTTCCGATTTTTACACAAAATCAAATTTTTCTGTATCCTAATCGTAAGTTAGAATTTTGTAATCCGGTGATTGAAAATACCAATTCAGAACGAAAAACATAAAAAACTAAGTACTGATGTAAAGATGCTGGCTATAAGCTTCATTCAGAGACATCCAGAAATCTATAGCTGAAGTAGTAAGAAAATTTTCCTTGAACGAACGCTCGCTTCGATACACATACTCCAAGTTTTTGAGGGATGGCTATGTCATTCAGAATAATCAAGCAGGGCCTAAGTACATTAAAGTAGAAGAACAACATAAACTTTGCATTGGACAATACATTGAAGACAATCCGATAATTACGATAGCCCAATTACTTTGATGATTACAAGAGGATTTTCATTTGATTTTGTCAAAATCAACTATATGTCGGACCATTAAAAAGTTAAAGATAACATATAAACTTGTAAGGCAAGTGCCGATTGCTAGAAACACTCCAGAGTTTATAGAAGCAAGGTTTATATACTCACAAACCTACTTTGAAAGGTGAATGATTTATTTTATAAATCATTGCTTTCTCAACCCCAGAAGTTATCTACGTCGATGAAATCGGATTCAATTTGCCCATTAGACGACGTTATGGCCGAAGTCAAAGAGGCGAACGTGCACGTATTGTTGTAGCGAATTCCAGAGGAAGAAACATCAGTGTGTGTGCTGCGATGAACATTTCTGGTCTCGTCAACTACAGGATCATTGTGGCTTCATTCAACAAAAATTAGTTTTGTCAATTTTTACGGGAATGCTTTCAGAAGTTGTCCAACACTCCGAAAATTTTTGTGATGGATAATGTCAGTTTCCATCATTCAATCGAAGTTCGTGAAGTTGTCGAATCTCAAGGCCATCGAATCGTTTTTCTTCCACCTTATTCTCCTCAATTGAACCCGATCGAGCTTCTATTTTAAAAGTGGGAAAATATTATAAAGTCCGGCATGAGCATCTTTGATGGAAATACACTGTTGAAAAACAATCTCAGCAGCTTCTACCCAGATATCTGGAAACGATTGTGCCGGTTGGATTCGTGAAGCAACGCGCTTTGCTTCAAGAGCGTTGCAGCGTGAATTTTTTTTAGAATTTTTTTATTTTCTTAAAAAAATCGGAAATCTTAAATGAATCCATAGGAAAATCAAAATAAAAAAAATTTGAGACATGCGCGAAAATCGGAAATCTAAAATGCATCCATTCGGAAATTTAAACGGAAAATGGTGTAACAGAAACTAGCAACTTATCAGCGGTATTGATATATGAAAATGTAAAATTTGCGGTAAAAATACTATATATAAAAAATAATTAGTGTTAACTTTGTGAAAACTTAAGCACTGATTGTTTTCTTGTTCATATCATATTGCTTTCTGGTTTCCCAGTATTTTCTTTATCTCTCATTGTGTTAATTTATTTAAATTCAGTCAATGTCTAAATATTTGATGTATCATCTAAACCAATTTATAATCTCACCATTATTTAAGTAAATACATTAAAACAATGTAAATTGTAAATCGAAATGTGCTTTAAATATTTATAAAAATTCCATCAAAGAGATTGCTAAAACAAGGCTTTATAGGATCCATTTGCATGCTCAAATTATCGTTATTTAATTCTACGTTACTAATATATTTGAATTTTACACCATTTCAAGATTAGAATCACCACAAAAAATATCTAAGTCATCGTTAATTTCGATAAAAATACTGGTTTTTCTATTGTCTTTTTTTTAAATCAATAATTTATGGTTCTTAATGAATGATCGACAACGTATTAAACAGCTTTAAAATATCTCATTGTTTGATTTAAAAATATAAAACCGCCGCGAGATAACATTTTATTTAATATTAACCCATCTATCTGTCATTATGATGGCACGAATGTCAGGCTGAATCCATAAATGCACTCAAACTATTAACAGTCATCAAACGTTAAATGTCAATATATGCAGTGGATTTAGCATGTATTATTCGAGACTGCGAATTGCAAGATAGAAACCTTCATCATGTACCCCTCACATTTATTCTCAGGTCTCCTGTGGTGTAAAAACTAAAAAAATACAGGTTTAGGGTCAAAAACAATAAAATTAATTGTTATTAGTCTCAGTGGATATCGTTCATGCTGAAGCAGTCATCAAAAATATTTTCCTACGTAAAAAATACGTTGAAAAAACGACACAGAAGAAATTTGGTTCTCGTTTAAGATTTAAAAGGGTTAAATACATTCATATTTGCGTTTTATCTTTGTTTATTACTATTATTTTTAGTTTTTTGGGAATAGCGAAGATTTTAATACAATTTAGATTCATGTACATAGAATGTTCTCAAATTAACATTAAAACTGCCAAATTTGATACGCCCATTATCTCATATTTGTACTCACAGTGTCCCATAATGGACTCAAAATCCATAAATAAACACATAGATTCAGGATAAATGTTTAAACCTGTCTCAAAATAATTGAAGATATAGAAAGTCAATTAAAGTATCGATAGGCTTCATAAAAAAAATTTTTTGCATGTGTTTTCACCCATATCTATTTATGTTGCATTTTTACGTAATCGCCAATTTTGGAGTTTAGATTGAATGGCCCATGCTCAAATATTGTCATATTTTGAAAGTCCTAGTGTCCAACAATGGATGCAGAAACCCGATATTAGTATTTTAAACCTAATAATATCACTTTGGTGAAAATTGCGCAACAATGATTGCTAAACGGTAAATTGCGCAACGACAATTGTACAAATTCGAATTTATTTTTTACGTCATATTGCGAGTTGTAGAATATTTATGAATCTTTGAACAATGCGAAATCTTTTCTTGATGTAAATAGATTTTTGATGAATTTTTTGTTATTATTTCTCAAATTTCACCAGATCATATAAAAATCAATATTTATCGAGTTGGTGAATATTGCGCCACGACATATGCGCAGTTTTGGGATTTGTTTTTTTTTTTTTTGGCTTACTTTGTATTGCCGGTTGTAAAATCGTTATGGACGTTTGAGCATTGCAATATCTTTTATTTTATTGACATATGTTCTTAATATTTATCTACTGTTCGTTAAATTTCGCCAGAAACAAATAAAATCAATATTTGTCCACTGGTCGTCCAAAATTGGCGAATTTTGCGCAAACACATGTTATTCTCTCAATATTGTATATAGAAAAATCTGAGAAATACAATTTGGATCATTTTTTTAATATTCTTTTATTGCAGATGTTATATTTTTTTTGATCAGACACAATTATACATGACCATTAATACAATTTTTTAAAATTAGCTAATTTATGACCTAAAAATTATGAATTAAATGAAATACAATTCCATATTGTGATTAATACATATTTTGTTATGGATAGTTTAAGATGTCGTAAAATTAATTAAATTAATAAATGAATAAAATATGGATATGTTATGCTGCCCCAGGGTATCCATGCAGTACGATAACGAGGCAGATAGTATCTATTAATAAGTAGAGATTAAATGCTTTGCTTTAAATTAATGGCATTGAAGAGTCTAGTGATATACTTATTCTCAATGATCTCTATTTCATTAATTCTTTTCTTATTTAACAACTGTTTTTCTCTTGTAATTGTACAATATGGTAGCTATATCACTTGACACAATTAAAAAAACGTTAGTATATAAGTTGTCTATAATTATTTATATCTTAACCACATTGCACATATGATCAACAACAACTTTAAGATGTTTCATATTCAAACTTTTGGATGTGAAATATCTGCTAGATCTGGTTTTCTGCAAGAAATAGCATCATGGACGCTAGCACCGAGTATTTCGCAATACGCCTGCCCTGTGTAAATTATTTCTATGGTATTTTTTATAAAATTACATACAATTATAACAGAAATAATAATTTGAAATCAATCGAAACAGAAAATCAAATCCATCTAATTAAACTAAATTTCGAAATTGCGTAACAAAACTAGAACAAAAAACTACTTAATGTGAGCTTTTTGCCTCATTTACACTTTAAAACAATTTATGAAGCTTATGATATTGTATATTTTATTGTAGGACATTTATATTTTAATTTTCAATTTGAAATTCTTCAAATGTGGCTAGATTTAATAAAATATAATCTGCATCGCCACGTTATCCCTTNGTTCGTTTCCCTT
This sequence comes from Thelohanellus kitauei, assembly GCA_000827895.1. Classification (NCBI taxonomy): domain Eukaryota; kingdom Metazoa; phylum Cnidaria; class Myxozoa; order Bivalvulida; family Myxobolidae; genus Thelohanellus; species Thelohanellus kitauei. Next base: position 39,914 of record JWZT01001106.1, on the reverse strand, counting down.
TATTTTTGTTCTATCAACACAGTCGTAAGCAACTACTAATCGATTGAAGATTCAATTATTCAATCCGATGAAAGTAAATGTGTTAAGAGTTTCTTATGAATTTTGAAGATATATTTACTCGGCGCTTATGTAAAAAAATACGACTTACCACACTCTTCAGCATTTCTTTATGGAATCAAATAGACAGATTTATAAGTCATCTCACCAGAACCAACAAAAATATTGAATGGTGGCACATTGCGATTTTATCAATGGTGTCTGCTAATCACCAGAACATATTTGTCTTACTAAATGCTATCAAATTTGAAAATTCATTAACGGATCATAAAATCGACATTGCACTTATTAATAGAGATGTTCAATGTCAAACAGGAGGAATGTATGACAACATTACATATATAGTTACTTCTTTGATCGATAACTCTAAAAGTTTGTCCTATGTAGAATCACATAGGTGCATATCTTAGACATTAAGTTTTTAAATGTATTGAGTAATATTTTTTTATGCATAGTACAAACTCAGAAATGTTAGATTGTTTTTCAGGGGTGTTATATAACAAAATGAAGAAAAAATATGTAAAAAAACAATCATAATGTTTAAAAATTAATTACAATTAAACGACAAAGTTGTGCAACAAATACAAAAAAAGTTTTATGCGGAATAATTATTGCCAAATTATTTTCTCACGAATAATATCAATAAAAAACAAAATATTAAGTGAGCTACTTAAGTGAAATTTTCGTCTTTCATCGGTTAATTACATGGTATGATAAAATATTTTAGAATAAATGATATAATTTCGTAAAATGATAAATATATTAATACACCAAAAATATACAGTCCCGTCCATGATTTGTCTATTTACTATTCTTTGTAGATATTGAAAAGGCAGGATCTTCATAAGGTACTGTATAAATCGAATCAATCACGGAAAATGACGCATGTAAACTGTTTGTACATATCCCTAAAAATTTAGATCACTAGTTCACAGACTTATGGTCGCGAGTAAAAAGTTGGTCGACAATTGTTTAGAGCTTGCTTGTGAAGATCCTAATTTTTTATATACTTTAAAAAGATTGAAAAGAATAAATCTTTAACACACCGTCACAATGCGATTTTCCAATATTCTTGTTGATTTCAAATCGTCGATTATATTTTTTCCCAAAATAGTTGTGCATTAAGTGTTAAATATTTTCTATTTTGTACCATGATCACCTAATTAGAGTATACCCTACTCAATTTGGTTGTATGATGCAACTCTTTATAGGTTTGCAATAATCGTATTTTTGTTAAATAAAAATTTTAACCTTTAAATTTACTAGATACATGTCAAAACATGACCGATATTAACCCATAATTAAGAATTGCAAAAATTTGAAAAGGCAAAAATGTTCTTTAGACCATTTATCATCAAGAATGTAAACGTATTGGAACCTTATTGTGCAATTATCTAAAATGTCGCTAATGTTTCATTCAGGGTGTCGTATTATTTCAATCAAATAGCCGGTGTGTTTTACGAATAATAGTTGATAATTAATAAAAAGATCAAATCTGCAATGATCATGGTGCAAAGCGCATTTGTTCTTGAATTCGACTTACGCAAGTCATTTTCACATATCTGAGTAGACGATTTATTTGTCTTTTATTAGGTACTTCTTATCTACCGCCAAAACGATATACGCGGATGAGGTCTTTTACACCTTCGACATTCGAAGACGTTATGGTCGGAGTCATCCAGAAATGGGTCAAACAATACAGTGGCCTATTCTAGATAACTAATAAATAACGTTTCTACCTCAATGAACGTAGCAAGTTGCGTCAATTACAGAGGAATCGTGGTCTCGTATAACAAAACTGAGATCGTGCAATATTTTGTAAATGTTTGCAACAGTTATCTCGTTCTCAGATGATTTTTGTCAAAGACAATATATGTTTTTATCACTCGATAAGAGTTGTCAAAGTATCATAATTTTCTCATTTACTGCTAGCACATAAATGGATTATATGTCGCGTCGGTTTTATCTATCTTAAGACTGACAGTGAAACCGATTCCCCATACGTTGGAGCATCGTGTATAACACAAGAAATTTTGATCAAAGCAAACGAATCCAGCGTTTGTACTATAGCATGAGTGGCAGAGATATGAAGTTGAATGTAAGACAAGAGTAAATCCTGTACTATCCTAATCTGTTCACAGATGGGTGCCTACCAGGACTGTGACCACGTCGCCTGTTAAAAACTTTGCAATGGCGGTCGATGTAAAGTTCGTTCAGTAATTCACCGTTGAAGGTGTATACACCTCTATGACCGTTGTCATAAAACAAACTTTTAATTTAATCGACATCTAATTGTGTATTTTACTCAATATTGTACACAACCTGACTATATATAATCGCTCTTATCGAAAATGAAGAGATTTTATTAATCTGGATGGAAAGAATTTGATGGAAACTCTGTAATTACAAAAATCTCGACAGCCTCTACTCAAATCTCAAAAAACGCCTGTGCGGGTTCTATTTGCGAATCAACGTGCTTTTAATCAACGTCATGGGAACGTTGATCTTTAAATTAATTTTCTAACTAATTTTATTTCTTAATAAAATGGGTCATCTCAATTAAAATAGTATACTCATAATGAAATATTTCATGGGATGCGAAAATCGGACATTCTGGATGAAATAATTGTATCATTAATTGAATTCAGATATTGATTTAAAGTTATATGCCCTTCCACTCAAGTAAAAAGCATGATAGCGTGATATATGGATTTAGTTAATCAACACCCAACCCCCCCCCCCAAAAAATTTATATTCAGAATCACTTCACGACAAAACTTTCAGAGATAAGCATCCAATACTTACTAATTTCGAATTCAATTAAATAATTATTCAAAAAAGACGATTCTCTCGATACTCAAAATATTTTTTTCAAAAATGCGCATTAATACAACAAGAGTATTTCTTGTGTCTTACTTATTTCGCCCTACTTTTGGAATGTAAAGATAACACAGATAACGGATGCAGAATAAATATTAAAATCTGCTCTTAAAATTACTAAAATTCGTGGTTATAAACAACGAGAGAAATATATTCATCAGATATCGTTATCAAATAATATGATGGCCAGTAGAGTGTAAGAATTAGCTAGATATGCATTTAGTCAATTAAATTGTCATATTTTAATGTTAAATTTTATTTGATCGCCATGGACGAATGAAAATTCATTTACGACACAGCTCATTTCAAAAATATTAGTGTCATCGAAGAACTACTAAGATTTGATAGAAAATTTAACTATCACATGAAGCGATACATTCGAATCTTTAAAGACGATTTGAGAAATACAAAACATATAGTATGAAAAATTGGCGAGTAGATGCGCTAACGGTGTTTAGTTATCAGAGGTGATGTATCTGGATGTTGACATTTCTAGCAGAGATATTATGTCGCATAAATTTGGTATATTACGGCATTATACACAAAAAAACTTGCTCTGATAAAATATTAAATAAAAAAATGTGTTATGGATGTTTCTTGTATGTCGGCAGTATTCGAAGTATGGCTCGGAGCAGACGAGAGTTAAAACATGTTCTATTTGACATGAAAGAGGAATAGGGTGAAATACTGTGAAGTGAGATAGTTTTGAAATGTACGGTCTTGTAACTTTATTAAACGCGGAAAATATATTTAATATTTCTTTCTTTAATGAACGAATTATAAACATAACCAAAAATACTTCTTGAAAAATTATTATTTGACAGATCTTCCATTTATGGTCGATATAGCATCTCATTTAAACTATTTAATGGTGAATCTCAGAGGCAAATATCCACCATCCATAACTTTGTGATGAGTTTCAGGTTTTTCGTATACTATCGAGCATGACTCATTTACTATCGTGCATCCCTACAATTCAATCTTGCGCATCTGAACATTCGACTGTGCGCATTTGAAAACAACATACTTAATTGACATATGAAAAATGATTCTACCCATTATTGGTTAATTTATACATTTTTTTAAATGGCAAATGAGTAAATAATGTCCCCATCCGCAAAACGCAAAAATGGAAAAATTTTTCAACAAATTCTAAACATCCGTTTGGAACCAGCAACATTCTTGACCGTTTAAATAGATGTTCAAACGAATATTATTCTTCCACGCATGTAGAAAAAAATTTTTTTATGAAATATCTCAATGAATGGAATCTTTATGTTGGCGCTTTTCAGTAATGATGCTTAATCATTAGAATAGCCAACTCTGCATTAGATAATTTATTAGCAAATATCAACAAATGATATGTAAATATCTAATATTCTATACATTCTACGTTTTTGCATTATGAATATGGGGACCTTATTTACCCATTTGCTATTAAAAATAATTATAAATTAAATAAAAAAACGGTACTAATATATCTACAAGAAAAGAAAATATTTATTGATCATGCGCACTAACATCAGATAAATATATATCAGTTTTCTCCTCCTTTAACTACTTCAGTCGCTTCTGTTCGAGCCTGCGGATCTCCTGGGTTCTGCACGAGTATCCACTTTAGGAGCACTATCATTGCAAGAATTTCGGACCTCGGATAATTGTGTCTTTTTTGCTGTGATTTCCTGTTTAATGGGATTGTTGGCTTCAATTGTTTATGATGCCCAACTACCTCTCTCTCTTTAGACTACACACGATATAACCTGTTTCCGATTATTTTTATAACTTTTCCTTCCGTACTAATCGATTTGTTTACCATAATTGCGTAACCAAACCAGGTTATATACATCATATTTTACCACATAAGGATTATGCTGAGCTGGTTTTGAGTATGATGCAGCAAGTTGGTGTCTCATCAGACGTACATTCATTAATTCTTAAGGAGATTTTTCTGCCGTTTAAAGGTATAGACCGATAGGAATGCAGGAAATCGTATACGCAATCCTCCAGATTTTTCCCATTGTAGATAGATTTCAACATAGAACGTTTAGAAGAGTGGAAAATATTTCGGCCTGGCCATTTGATTCGGGGTTGTATTGTGGAAAGAAAAAGTGCTCAATTACCATCCGATTACGGAAATCCTGGAATCACCCAGATGAAAATTGTTGACCATTGTCTTGAACCAATGATTTTGGTATTCTTACGAGTGCGAAAATTGATTTTAGTGCTGCGATGGTGTTTGTCTTATCGAATCAACTCATCTTCTCCACAAAATGGAATTTCGAATTAAGAATCCACGAAAATTAACAAAAATAATTTGAGTAAAGTTCATAGGAAATCTATAAGATTTATTGGAAATCCAACGTTACCTCATGCCAACTTGAGAATTCCTTTTTTGTAATTTCGATTTTTATGCGCATGAACCGAGCATTTTCTCAATGTCACTATAGGTACTATCCCAGACATCATATCAACGAACAAACTGCGTCGATCTATCCACACCGCAATGACCATGGCGAATCCTGATTAAAACAGTTTTCCTGAATTTATTTAGGGATTATGATACGTGGGAACCCACGATTCAATACCAGGATTCCATCTTCCAGAGAAATGTACTCTCGGTTTGTATATAGCCTGATATAATGGAGAGTTTTTATATAAGTGGAAAATCATTTTCCCTCAAATTTATCACCATCCTTAAAATTTGATCAATTTTTGTTTGATATCTGAGGACATCGTAGCTCATTGGAATGTCAATAAGACTAATAGAATTCACAAACTTTTCAAACTTTGCGTCTACATCGTCATCCAGACCCATAGGCATTCGTGAAAAGGTGTCAGCATTTAAATGTTGTTTGTAGGTCTGTATGTAGGTGTATATATATACGAAATTAGCAGTAGTTTTCACCGTTGAAACCTTTGAGAATCTACCACTGGAAATTATTTGTTTAGGTTGAATATCGATAGCAACGCTTATTTGTCCACGGTATTCTCTAAACTTCGCCGTACAAATATTGATGGTTTTTTTCCAGATCATACACAAATGTAAGGCCTTCCTTTTCAAACTTGCAGTATTTGCATACGTGACTATTTAGAGACTTTGAAGAGTATGCAATGGGTCTTTTGAACCGTCAGGTAATCTGTGTAGTAGCACTGCCCGAATTCCCAACCGAAGAAGCATCTGTGCATACTGATAATGGTAGGTTGGAACTGAATTTCGTAAATACTGCAGCTTCGATAAGATTTTGTTTGATATTTTTGATAAGCATCCTTCTGTTCTTTTCTTGAGGTGAAAGGACATCCTTTTTTTCTATGTGTATTCAGTGATTGACATAACGTCTAAAATAACTTATGAATTTACCATAGAAGTTCGCCTTTCCAATAAAACATTCTATTTCGATAGTATTTTGACGTACAGTGAATTTTCTAATTGCCTATACGTTATTAGGAGAAGGCGAAACACCTTGACTTGATAGTATATGACCTAATTTAGTGACTTTACTCTTGAAGGATTCACACTTTGATATCTTGAATATAATGCGTTTTCCTCTAATCTTGTATAAACATGATTATGTGAGAAAATGAAATCAAAAAACGAAGAACCACTGACGATGATGTCATCCAAGAACGTGGTACAATTGGGAATGTCAGAAAGTAACGTTTCAATATATCGTTGGAAAATTGGCG
>JWZT01001106.1:16525-31311 GCA_000827895.1 Thelohanellus kitauei | reverse complement strand
CTTGTTCGAGATCGAGTTACGGCTGAAGATTCGGTTATCAACGGGTGCACACTTCTTTGATTTGAAATAATGTCGGGTAATTCGGTGTTACTAGTAGTGACTGGCGGCAGCGGCAGACATCTGACAGTTGTGGCAACGTTTGGCTGAACAGTTGAAGCCTGTGCCCCTATATGAGATGTATGTGTATCGAATGCATCACTATTTGATGCTTTATGGTATGGCTCATTGCAATCAACCATGTTTGTCTTTGTTCCATTACTCCTGTATAAATGTGGACAATTATAGATTGTGGGGTTGATTATATAGTTAGAATTAACAATATTATTTCCAATGTACTCGGGAGCTCCTTCTTGCCTTTCGTAATTGTATTGATCATTTGGCTGAGAAGAAACGTTTTGTTGTAGGGCATGCTGTTGAATATGTTGGTGGTAAAAATTTTGTAGTTCCATCTGATTCATTACATATCCTGATTGTATCAAGGAGTAATTTTGACTAATTTGGTGTTGTGATGTGTAGTCAATTCCATTATCCGCCTGAGAATCTTGGTATTGATTGATGTGGTATGGAACATGATGATTAGATGGGCTAATATAATAGAATTGATTTGGATTTTCTATGTTTTGATATAATGAATTTAAATTATTGGCCAAGATATTACCCATATTGGTAGGTGGGGCAGCTTGTTCCAGATTCCGACATCCACTTGAACCATATGTATGATTGATCCGTTCCATTGAAGGACAAGAAATGTATTCAAATTTAGGATATTCATCTTCAATTATATCTTGCAATTCTGAGTGAGATAAATAACATATTTGTTGAAAATATCTTTCACTTTGATTACCTACCATTTTTGTCAGGATGTTGATTGGAAATGATTTAATGCGTTTATATATATAAATATTAATGTAGGATTTAAACATACTTCTGATAAAAACTTATTTTTGGTTGAGAAAGATGTCTCAACGCATACATTTTAGTTTATTTTCATATTCTCTGTTGAATACTGAAAATTATTGATTTTTTGGTCAAATATAAATTTTTCATTACTTGGCTGTACGTTATTGAAAATGATCAGAATTCTCAAAATTGAATCAAAAATACATTCTACAACGCAATTATCATGAGACTTGAGCATTGAATCAAGGCTTATTAAAAAATTTTTTGTCCATAAATAAAGTACAGTTCAAAATATTTAACCAGGGTCAATTTTGAAAAAATCTTAAAATGTTTTATAGATCTATTATAAAAAATGAGCAAATTATAGAAATGAATTTGAAATACATCCTTTTTCTTAAACCTTTTAACGATTCAATTTATTATAAAACCTGCTTTTCAAAAATTTTACTTTTCTAGACAAATCATTTATCATTCTATTTTATACGCATGCCCGCACGTGGCTTGCTTTGTTCATTAGAAAGTTACTCTTCGTTATCTTCAATTTGTGTGATTGAATGTTTAAAGTCAGACGAACCGTGTTTGTTGAACGGTTTGATCAAAAGAAATATTGAAAACCGATACAATATATATCATAAATTAGAATATGTAGCAGGTTTGTAGATAAAAAAGTGGTTATCACAGATTGAAATTAGACTTATGGAAACTCAATACTGAGCATGCGGCGATTCAATATGGCCACCAAGATGAGATGATTAAAAAAATTTGTCTAATTTATCATTAAATAAAATTTTTATTAAAAATTGAAAAAAACACATAACACCGTTAATGAGCTTATCAATTTAATGATTATTCCAAAAGAACTTGCTTCTTTTACTTGGTGAGAAAATCCCATATAGATATTAAAAAAATTATATTGACTTTTTATTAAAATATATAGTATTTAGTGAAACAAACGCCACAATTTCCCTTGAATCTCAACTAGGTGGTCCATATTGAATTTCAATATGACCCATAGAGAGGTTCTTCATCACTTATCTCAAATTTTTTCTCTCCCTAATCAATGTAATAACGAGTACAGTAATGACGGTAACCCTGTTAAATATTTTTAATCAAAAATATAAATTTTTATTCAAATGATATAACATACCGGTTTTCGATCCAAATTAGCGTTTGGGCTGTCGAATTTGGCGTTCGTACTTTCCGATCTAGCGTTTGTCCCATCCAATTTGCTGTGGCTGTTTCTAGTCCAATCTGGCTAATGAAAAACAGAGGTTAACTGCGCAAAATCCAAATTAGACTAAAGCAAAAACTCAATTTGACTTACAATCGCCGCAAAAAAACAGCCGAACTCAATTGAACTGGACAAACTCTAATCTTCACACAAAATCAGGTATTACAGGGTTTTCAAGTCGATTTGATTTTTTCAAATCATTAAGAAAACTGATAAATTTTACATATTATTCCAAAAAAAATTGCTTTGAAAATAAATTAACGCCTAATTTTCGATGGTTTCAATATTATAGTCGTTTGCAGCTTTGATGGTTTACTTTGATAGAGAAATGTGCATTTCTTTTTTAAATACTCTTGGAAGACCGTACAAACTTTTTTGGACAAAAAACACATATTTTGGCCAGCTCAAAGTCATGTGTCCATTTTAACACGCCTGCGTCATGTTGAAAGATTATTTTGGTTATTTCCATATATTTCAGTATACTTATGCGACGACAATGCACATAACTGCAATTAATTAAGCATATACTTTAATCCTACTGTTTGCTACAATGGTTACCACGGTGAAGATGAACTAACGAACAGATATATCTCCTTAAAGTTACCCGTGTTCTGGACCTCTTAACCTGTGATGTGTTTCGTTCAAACTGACGCCCAATTTGCTCTGCGTCATATATCTTCTGAAGACATCATGTACTACTATGTACTCGCTGCTCTCGACCAGGAGACCATCTCCTTGGAACTAGATATCATCTGAGACCATCTTGTATCTGGAAAATACATGGAACTCAAGACACGCCTCCTTGATATTATCTCCACAAACTAAGGTGAGCCAGCATCGAAATTCATCAACATGCCTCCACTAGGCGAACGAAAATCTTCGATGCTGCTTTCAAAATGAGTGCTGTCGCAGATTGCCACGCGACATACTTCCCCTTCAACGATTTGTTCTTGATAATGATTCACGAAAACATACCATCCCAGCTAGCTGATGAACATTATAACGTCATAAGGCACTTGAAAAAAAACGACGCCATATGGAAAAACTCCACCAAAGACGGCAGCCTTTATGCTCTAAGATCGAAACCTCGTCTATTTATTAATAAGAAACCCTATGGAAACATAAATCGTAGCTCACAGGATGGATGGTATTTCTATCACCAGAAATTCAGTGCGACAGCGAAAAATAATCTATCTTCATACACCTTCCAAAAACATCTTACCATACATTTAATTTCAGAAATGCGACTCGGAATTCCTAGCAAATCTTTGTAATTCCTTTGGGAGATAAACACCTGAAAAAATTTTCTCATCGATACTAGTACCGAGATAGCGTCATCTTGCCACATCGTGCTTCAAGAGAAGCTGTTCTTCATCTTTTTCATTTCGCGCGGCTTAGGGGTCGAAAAAATACACAAATGGGAAAGTTACCAGAAAGTAAAAATTCGGCAATCGCAAAATTTTCTGGAAATTCACCTCTGAGGATGTGTCAATAGCGATTCTGGCAGTATACTTCTTGAGAGGCTACTATCTATCAAGTTAACATACGTAACAATACGTTGGTCGAATGAAAAACTCATTTAACGTTAGAGAGCGGACACACTAGTCGCTTTGTATATTCTTGCGTAAATCTAGTAGTGATCCGCAACAAATTCAAAGCAATCCTCTCTGAATATCTGTGCATTACATCAACCACTTTCAATGAAAATATTCCGAAACACGGAGTCGACCACCATATCATTATATACGGCTGACCCAGGTATATTGCAAACCCCGTCGTCATAATCCTTCCAAATTAATCCAAGCGAAGGAATAATTGTAAAATTGGAAGTAATGGAATTATCCACAGATAGAACAGTCCATGATCCTCTCCTTTGAATATGGTTCCGAAAAACACTAGAAGTTGGATACGCTGAAGCGATTATCGAAGATAAACGCCGCAACGCTTCCAGATAGAATCCCTCTCACCCACCGTCTCGATTTTACATCGCAACTTGCCGAATGTATAATGTTTTCAAAGGTAGATGTCATACAAGTCTATCGCTAGATACCAGTCAAAGAGGAGGACATACCGAAGACATTAGTAACAAGTCCTTTTGGACTTTTCGAATTCGCAAGATGCCGTTCGGGTTAAGAGATGAGGCTAAAACTTTTCTAAGTTATAATGGATAAAATGGCTTGAGACCTCTACTCAGTATTCATCTACCATGATGATATTCTCATCTTCAGCAACTCTGAACAATACCACGAAAAGCATCTTCGCGAGTTTTTTTGCGAATTGAGAGAATAACGCCTTCTTGCAAACTTTGAAAAGTCTGTTTTTGTCAGAGACTAGATTTCCTCGGTCACCGTATCTCACGTCATAGTATCTCTCCTCTTCCATCGAATGACGAACGCATATAGAAATATTCTCTTCCTAAATCGATCAAAAGCTAACAAACTTTCTCAGGCCTGCTCAATTTTTATCACCGACTCATCCCCAACGCAGCGCAGATCATGCAACTTCGATACAACCTCAAAGACGGTGGCTCGCGTTTGTTTGAATGAAACAGCCTTGCTCTACGATCGTATTATGAAATAAACCAGCGAACGGATAACCTCGCATTACTCGCACAGCCTCAGAGAGACAAACCACTATCTTTACAAACGGATGCTTCGCCGTTTACCGTAGGTGGTGTAGTAAAGCAATTCCATGAAGACATTTGGCAACACCTAAGTGTTATTGCATGGAAAAATATATGGACCACATCGTAAATACAGCGTCTTCGATAGAGAACTTCTTGGGGTTTATTTAGCAATCCAACATTCACCCTTTTTCCTTGAAGATCGAAACTTTAAAATATACACCGACAAGTCATATAAATTCGTGTTATCAAAGCATAGTGATCCTTGGTCGGCTCGCCAACAAAGATTTTTACAACAATACCCGAATTTATGACCGATTTTGAACACATCAGCGGAAAGCAAAATGGCGTAGAGGACGCTCTTTCCCGCCCAATTGATAATAACATCGATGCATGTAACATAGAAATCGACTCTTTTGACATGGCACTGCAGCAACAGATCGAACCAGATTTTTAGCTAGGTATACCCGACACCAGCCTAAAAATTAAAAAAAATCCGATTGGTGATGTTACAACGAGTATTATTTGTGAGTTCTCTCCTTAAACATCGTCCATTCGTGCCTTAAAGCATGGGGTAGATTTATTTTCGTAATCTTTCATTCGCTATCGCATGTATCAAAGAGATCATCGATATAAATTATTTGAAACTGCTTCGTCTGGCAAAGTCTAAGAGAGGATGTTGCTTCATGCGCAAGAGCTTGCCTAAGCGGACAGAAACAGAAGGTTACCCAGCATGTTTAAGCTCCCATCACAACTTTCGACATTCGGCCAAAACACTTAGCATATATTCAAGTCGATATAGTTGGTCATCTCTCCATGCCTAAGATATAGACTCACTTACTTACCGTCTTTGATTGACTCAGGAGATGGCTAGAAGCAATAAATATACGAGATATAACTGCTTATAACTGTGCAAAACCAATTGATTTTAACTAAATATCAACGTTCGACGTCCCTTCAGTGATTTCCTCTGATCGTAGGGCCCAGTTTACATCGAAACCATGGTAAAGTATGAATATAAATCTAGGAATTCGGCTGAACTTTAATACTGCCTAAAAATCACAGTCGAACGGATTCGTAAAACGCATTCATTGTACTCTGAAAGCTGCTATATGGGCAAGGCTAGCAAATGATAATTGGACAGACCGTTTGCCGCGGGTACTACAAGGTTTGCCAAACACTCAGAAGGAAGATCTAAAGGTCTCCCCTGCAGAGCTAGTTTTCGGAGGCAAAGTTTTACTCCCTTGTGGCTTCTCGTCAACTACTCCGAACGACGTCTACATAACTACATTCGTTAATAAATTCCAAAATATCACTAACGCGACTCTTTATACCGAATATTCCAACCACTTTACTAAGCGGAAACAGCTTCGAGCCACCTCTTCAAAAGCAAATTTGTTATCATTCGCTCCTACAACTGCAGAAAGCCGTTGGGCCTAGTCTACGATTGCCTATTTAAAGTGATCCGATACGGTCCAATATTTCAGTTAATCGCTTTAATGAGAGTAGAGGGTGTATTGATCAATCAAGACAACCCAAACGTCGTGGACGACGGATAGAACAAGTATCACTGATGTCCCATACTCGTGGAGAGGTATGTGGCGACCATGCGCATAATGGCAATTAGGTTAGCACTAAATTACACCTTATCATCTGCTTCACTAATTGGTGTATTTGTATGGAGGGTTTTGGTCTATAAATATTTGACAACCCTTTTGAATCTGGATGCCATTTGCAATGAACTTATGAGGAAATTTTTGAAAAATATCATAATTTACGCTGTTAAAAAATACCGCGTGTTCACACGTTTGTGTGAACATTTCCACTAAATTGCTGAGTTCATTTATTTCACAACTAAAATGTTTTTGATTCTTAACAGATCTTGATTTTTAATGGATTGTGTTTCCAACCCATTCGTAAATTCCTTTTCTAAAAAAAGATCAAAATTATTCAAGGGAAGTTAAGTTAATTTTTGAGTAAATAACCCAAATGGAGTCAACCCTATCCAGATTATTTGTCTCATTTTTCTGAATCCCTCACCAATCCTAAAAGTTTCATCTTCGTTTTAAATATGAATTTCTATTTGCATATGTCTTCAGCATGTTGTATTTTCTCAATTATAATAATTTGAATTATTGTACGATATTTGTAGTATGATTAGCATGCGTCAAAATCTCTTTAACCATATATTATTTTTTGGCCACTATTTGATATTTAATTTATGCACATTTGTTTTATTAGCCACAAATATGTATGTTAACCGATTTAACTAAAAACTAAGAGCTGATTTAACATTACAATTTTAGTACAGATATGACTGAATATGAATTTAGTCAGCGGTCTTTAATCTCGGCGTCAAATGACGATTTACCATGGCCCACCTAAGACGATCGCAAATATGAGTATATGTCTATTTAAACATGTAAAAATTTGAATTATTACCAATTTATTCCATTCATATTTAGAATTATTATTCTGAAATTGTCATTTGAAGAAATAGTTTTAAGCCAATTAAATGATTAGGTTTTTACACATAAAATTTTATTATTGCATAAGGATTTTCAAATTACTCAATATCATCATGTGAATCTGCGTATCTTTATTAAATTTAGGTTTATATTTATCACAGGTATTAGTTTAAAATCAAGATTTTAGCACTGGATTGAAGTTGAAACTAACAGAATTTTCAAATTTTAAATCGCCACAAATTTTTTGGTTATTTTAAATTAATATGTATTAATTTTAATATAATGTATGAGATTTCTCTTACGTACACTGTAGAATATGCTAGATTTTTTACATGAGTAAATTTAAGAGTATATAAAAATCAAAATATCTCAAACTAAAGATCGTAAACCAAAGAAATTACCGATTAAACTATTTAAGATGTGCTTTTACTTCAATAATTACTTCTAGAATTGAGGAATTCATATGACCTATATTTATAGCCGTTTTAAGAGCTGACTCTATAAATATAGCGCAGTGAAAGGTAATTGTGATAAAAAGGCTTCTGAATATTTTCTACACGGCCTCCGAGGGTTTTACATCGATAGGGGATGAAGTCAACATAGATATAATAAACTTTTGTGTCAGTAACAATTAGAAAAACATTGCTGCAGTTTAAAATTGACATTTAGATTCTAAATGAGTGTTCAGAAGTATGACACCTCGCTTTCTTGTGATGTAGTAAGTGTTAACCGTAATATTCTCCTATCATATTTTGATCAGCCGTTACAATTAAATTGATTGGAATTGTTAAATCCTCTGTCATTATTGCGAGAATATAAGGACATATCTGTAAATATTCCCCATCAAGTAATCTACCAAATGATCTGATCAACTATAAATATTTAGGCTTTGAAATAACCAAACGTTATGAATCTTGCACAACAACTAATTTACGTGATGTAAATAAAAGCTTTATATTTTAACAACGAGTTTCTGTTTTGATACCTACCAGAAATACCTCTTTCTCAAATTATGTATTTGAAAATTTTACTTCTTGACTAAAAAACTATAAAATCTACAACTAGAATATTTATAGTAACTATGCAAATTATACTCAAAGGTTGCTAGGATTTCAGTCTGAATATACAGGTTTGGTACCAAATGAGTAACAGATAAATTATCCATAATCACTGTATGAAAAAATCAATAAATATTTGAGAACAAATTATCCATAATAAATATACAACACCTTGGATACATTTAAATACCGTTGTCTACATTTTACATTCAAGGTATTTGGCCTGTTGANCAGCCTATACACCTTAAAAGTACTATAAGTGTAACATGATATCGGAAAAAATATGATAATTACTGTGAAAAAAAATCGTTTGTACTAGTAACGAAATTACTTTATACATTCGAAATGTACCAACATACTGTTTGCAATATTAAGATGTCCAATTAAATTCTCATTGAAAATGCATTTGCGGCATCACTGAAAATGTTTTTGTACTCATTAAAAAAAGGTAGGGCCAAAACTGATTCCTCTTCAACGTCTAATGAACAATTCTCGATCACGAGCTTGAAGTCAAAACGCCTTATATCTTAGGTGTATTACACCTTCTTTGTCAATTTTCGAAAATTTATCATCGTGATACTGATAAATATCACCTCTTTGAGAAAAACGCCTTGATGTAGAATATGACAAGATGAAGAAGATTTTCTTCATTGCGCACTTCCGAACATACTCAAAGATATCCCTATCCGGCGAAAATGAAACTAGCTCAATTATCGCATTGATGTTTAATCAAGAGGCTCATTGTGTCGCAAGAGCATGTCAACCATAAAAATAAGAATTATGAGTAAACTCAACTACGCATGTCAATTTTTTCAATTGATATACAGAATGAATACAATGATTAGTCAATGAAGAAGTGAAAACAATGCGATTCTGAAAGAGTTAACTTAATTGTTTTAATTATAAATATACTCTGCACAAACATTATCGCATATTGCCTCGTGTTAATACATAAAGCAAATGTTCAATTTCTAACAATTTAACTTCAGCCTGTATGTTATATATTCATCTTACGATTTAATAAAATCAGGGACAAATTTTTTTACCCTTATTATAAAAAAAATATTAGATTGGAGGCCGTTCTATATTAGGAAATGGATTAAATAGATGGCAGCGCAACAAAACATGAGAAAAAGGAGCTAAAAATTTATATTAATCAATAATGTTGGCGTAAAATATGTGCCATAACTACAGTCTCATCAAACAACTCACCAAAGCCGAACGAGTTCTACATACTATATGATCAGCCCAACCATCTAAACGTAGAATATAGAAAATTATACCAGGCTTCAATTTATATATTATGATTCAATATACATAATAAAGGATTCTCTTGCTCTATACACAAACATTGTATCTCCTATTTTGTCTTATGTAGTTAAGTAAATATCAATCACTTATCAAAAAAATTTAATTTTTTGACCGTTTTATTTTCTGATAATATTTGAAAAATTTAGATTGTTTCGGTGATTTCGTGTTAACAATATGTCCATCCACGTGAGACAGTGCATTTTACGATTAGATACCTGTTGCGGAGGCGCATCCCAATTATTTTTATTAATATCTTTATTGTACAGCAAACAGTCAACAAAAAAAGATTGATGGTCACTAACAATAACTATTAATATTCTCTGCGAATCAAGTTCATGTAAATACAGTCATCAAAAATCTATCAAAACGTTCAAAATTCTTGAAAAAGGTTCACGGAGAAAAAATTATTTTCCCATGATTATCATCCAAAACGTGCTAAATACATTTAAGGTTGGCTTCGACCGCATTTCTTTATTATAATATTAAGATTGAACCTAAAAGGAAGTATTTTATTAATAATTTCAGTCAGACACCGAGAATTTGATCAATTTGAGACACGCAATATCTAATGTTTATACTAACGGTGTTCAAAAGTTAATACAAACACGGGTATTAAAAAAAATAATGAGAAAAAAAGCATAAACATCTCTCAAAAGAGTTAAAGATGATAAAATAATAGGAATACAGAGACACCCCTTTCTAAAAACATATATTGCTTATCTTGACCCTCACTATTTTTCTATTGTTTTTATTTGTAAGAGTATATATTTTAGTAAAAATTTATGTCGCAAGTGCGCTCTATGTGTCCGATTATGAAACGCAAGTTGTCGTGAAATTGGTATACATGGTGTCCAATAATGGATGCAAACATGATGATCGAAATTTGATGATGAATAAAATTAAAACAATAATTAAGAGAGCTTTTCAATTATCATTTTTCCTAACTTCCCTTATTTAGATGATATCATAAATTATTAGATGATATAATATTTCTATAATAGAATTTATTTTGGTAAATTTACCAATTATTTACTAATAATAATAGTAATGTCTTGGCCCATCATTTGGCTCATATCCCGCATGCATAGAAATAGAAGGGTAGCCTCTATCATCAGGTATTGTTTGAAACCATGTATTCACATATGTGGACCCCTCTGAAGGTTGTCGTGCATATCCCTGAGAGGTTATTGATGAATCATTCGCATCATCCACTTTCGTAATATGATTATCTGTATGTTGTTGTGCCTTCAATTTTGAATACGCTGATGATTCAACTATTTCTTTAGATTTATCCAAACGTTTACCAGACCTAGCTTGCAATCTGCCTTCAATCTGTTTATTTTTGATGTTGATCATACTCTGCTCCTCTGGCGATATTGTTGAATTTTCCGAGGGTTTGCAAATTTCTTGTTCTGTGCTAATGTTCTCTTTCATTTTTAGGGATGTGTGGGCCTGTTTGTTATTAATTTTTACCGATTGAGAGACTTTTAGGAATTCGCTAAACGACGTGTCCTCAAGTTTGCATTTTTTTATAATTTCTGAGAATTCAGAACTAGCATCGGTTCCTGGATCCAGCTGTGTACGTACGTCAAGCCCACCATCTTTTATCTGAAGATTTGGAACAGTTGAAGGTGGTGTGACCATATGAGAAGTCGGAGTAGGTAAATCATGAATTTTTAATTCATTATTGCAGGTATCATTGATAGAAACACCTTCCGGCTTTGTGTGAAGACTCATATTTGGTGGCATACAATGATAGGCAGGATTGTTGACTACAGTTTTTCCATTTACGAATTTGTCATCCCAGGAATGTCGATGATCTTCAGGAGCTTTGTAAGTCAATATTTTGTTTGGATAACTAGAAGTATGATGATTTAAGCCAGGCTGCGGCAAATTTTGGTTGCCTAAATTTGGTTGTCCACTAGGAATCATAACATATGCTGGTAGTGTACAGGCATATTTTGCGTAAATTGGGTGTTGTGTTGGGTCATTGATTCTGTTTCCGTCTTGACATTTTTGACAGTGTCGGGTTGGTAGGGGAATATGGTGATCTGAAGAACGGAAATGGGGTACCGGATACGAATTCCCGATGTTCGGGTTGAATAAATCTACATTCATAGCAGAGTTATTACCTGGGTCGATGTATGGGCTATCTGGGATCATCTTGAAATATCTCCAGTTACCATACTCATCGTATAGCCATGCCATTGTGGGTTTATCAATGTCTTCAACTTATGTATATTCAGATCCATATACATATCGAATTGGATGGCCCGAATCACTCAATCTTTCTGGATATTTCCATTCAAAGCCCTTATGTTCCATTTCTAATACGATGGTAATTAAAAAAAATTCTCAGTATTTATATGAAAAATATTTGACCAAATTTCTAATTTGTTTAAATATATACATCAATTGGATTTATTATGGCCAAATATTCAAAATCCAGTATCTCTTTGTTTTATACATTTTTTTTAAATTATTTAAATGTTATTCGCTGGGTTCAGCCAATTCAAATCTTTAAACGCGCATTTCCATTTGATGAAAAATTATCTAAATTCTCAACACAACGCACAAATATTTCATCTGATAATACATAATTATATGGAGAGTTTGCCATTCAGTCTATATATTTTTATTAAACGTTTGACCATAAATTACAAAACTCATAATATTAAGATCTCTTTTTAAATTAATGCAGAATATCCAAAAGATTCTTCTCAATCAGATTATACAAAGACGAATGTTCAAAATTAACATTTAGAATATGTTTTCCTTGTCAAAATATTCCTAATTAAGCTATTTGAAATTCGACTGATCAAAAATTGTGCAGTTTTTAAGCATTCATTGTATTATATGATTTTATATGCACATGCGCATATCGATGTGCTTTTCACATCAGAGAATTACTCTTGTGTAAACCTATAGTGGTGATTTGAAGGTTTATTAAGAGACGAGATGATTTGGTTCGAATTGAATGAATTTATCAGACAAATATTAAAATTAATGACCGAATATCACAAAGAAGAACGTAAAAAAATGAGAATAAACAGGCATAAAAAATCCGACTTCAAATTTTCAATGTTATCATTCAAAGTGTAATTCATTTTTTCAAAATTATCGTGAATTTTCAATCATTACAAAAGCCATGAGAAGTTATTGTCGGAAATCAACCGTATTAAATGATTATGACAAATGAAGGCTCAATTGTTATTTTTGAGTAATTCCAAATTCAAAAATGAGAATTTATATTATCATTTATATTTCGAGTATAATAATTACAATTTTTCCTACATACATAAATCAATTGAACCGTTTTTTTAGGTATTTCAGCGACAAAATCTCACGTCTAAGCTCAACATACATTACAAAGGCATCTGTGACAATACAATACTGCGATAAACAATTATACTGTTTCAAATTCTAGATGAGGGAGATTATTGAAATTCAATACCTTCCAGATTCATACTCGTTAAAGTAAGACCCTTTTATAGTTTTATTTCAACCACATAAAAGCATGATATATTTTTAACTATTAAAAATCCTTCTTAAAGTCATTTTTCTGTGAAATTATTTTTTTATATTCAACAAAAAATACAACTACAAATAAATAATCAATAGCGAATAAATTCGCGATAATCATGTAACAAATAAAACCATTTTGATCGTTTACGACGATTAGAATCGAACTTTGCAGTCTGAATTATTACAGAATTGTACTTATATTAAAAAAAATAAAAGAATTTTTAACAACTATTATGTCTAAAATTTTTTAGTTGTTTATAGAGAAACAAATCTTTCAGATTACACCAAAAATGAATATATACACAAATTTGAAATAAATATCTCAATTCGATTCTTAAATAAATAGATATAATGCATTTATTTTTACGATAATTATATTTGATCGATTTGTATTGATTTTTTTCGAGTTATTAAGTAATTTATTTCATAGCATTTAATCAAAGTTACCATCTATCTAAAATGATTAATATGATCAAAGTTGTTGATCTTCATTCGTCAATTATTATAATTTGCAGTAAATCTCAAAATTCTACAAAACCAATATTATGCGTGAAGTAAAGCACAATGCGAGATTCGTAAATTTTAGGACATTAATATATATTTTAATATGTATTAAACTTCTTGAGGTCATTCGCATGTTAATTGTAGACAGAAAAATCTTAACTGTTAAGAAATGTAAATCTATTTTGCATGTAATTGATTTGACATTTCCACAATCATCGCAACCATCAATTTTACAGCATGAAATAACAAAAAATCATCGCGATATTTTATTCATCCATGGTATTTTTCCGCTGTAACTTTAAAATCTAAAAATGATGTATTTTTACCTACTATTCAAATTTGAATCATTTACCATCTTCTCACTTGATATTTACCATTTATCAGATTTTGATAAAAAATAAACTCTAATTCTTTACTCCGGCCGGTTCTGAGAACTTTTTTAATTATCTGCGAATTGTATATTTTTACATTCGACTGATATATATCTCGGGTAAACTCTACTTAACGTAACTTTTATACGCATAGGCGAGGCAGCCAACAATGACAAATTTTTTTTAATATCTTTTAAATCTGTATATATCAAATATTTTTTATATTTAGCCGAAAACAAGCTTCATTATATGAATATCTTCATTTTAATAATATATTAATTGATGTCAATGAAAATTTTATCTGTAAAATAAGCTCAAAGTTTATATTTCTGATTGTAATAAATTAAAATAATATCTAGATTCCACAGATTTTAATTATTTTACTAATTTTGAAAATTATCAATTAAATAATTCATAAAATTATATTAAATCAATATTTCTTATTCACAAGCCAAGTATTTCGCACTTTGAGAAAGTATGTTATCAAATGTATCTTCTAGCCCTTATATATAAAACGCTTCTGCAAAATTTTATTATCTAATAATTATTAAAACAAGGTATAGCTATTTTTGATTACATTAAACCTATTCTAGTCAGGCCACTGCTTTGAAAGTATTTGTTGTCTAACTCCCACATAGCCTTCACATTAATTATAAAGACACCTGTTGCTGAGTCCTGGTATTTTATTACAATTAATTACTATAAAATAAATCTGTGGTTGACAGTCTCGTGAATTTACAGCAGATCGACTGGTAATGTTGATAAACATAATTTATCAAAAAATATACAAAGTCT
>JWZT01001101.1:145279-159495 GCA_000827895.1 Thelohanellus kitauei | reverse complement strand
GTCATAACGAATTACCTTTATTTGTTGTTGCTGGTATAAAAAATCGGGGATGGTTGTTTATCGATGTATCTCTATTCCAGGATGCAATTCCAGAATACAGAGCCAGTTTTGTTGCCTCTTTTCCATTTTGTGGAGGAATATCCAATTCTCCAGGAAAGTGACGTGAACCCAAGAGAACCCATTTTTTCGAACGAACAACTTTCATTTGGAACATATTCAAAAATGGTACTATTTGTTAATTTGTTAACGGTTTATAAAATACATACTGGATGCGCCTATGTGGTATTGGATAATCATGCAGAGATCTTCAGAAACAAATTTGTCACGGGTATCCACCAAACACTGACAGTTTTTGAAACACCCAACGTCCGGCCATCGATGAGTTTGGCAGACCTTGGATAGTAAAAAACTTAATATTGATACTTTCAAGTTTGGAGAGAACATTAATGAATATTAATAAATATTATAATATAAAAAACATAAAAAAATTTTGAAATTTATGCTTAAATGTATCAATGTTTATAAGTAGATTATTTGTCAAGATATTCAAAAATCTGCGTAATTGTTTAATTTGTGACATGCGTTATTCCTTAAATGTCATCATGCTTAAATAATATGGATTGTTTGACAGAAAAGCTATCAACAATGTTTGTTAATGTTTAACTGTGAAAAAATTATTGACTTTGATCTTCAGGTCACATTTATCCCGCAAGGACGCACATCAAACAAAATTCAGTTCATATTTATAAGGTGTTTTCATCAAAAACTTAAAATTATTTTGTGACATTATTCTAAGAATAATTTAAAATATTAATGAAAAATTTATACATTTATACTTTATGCTAAATATGGTCGATTTTATAACGGTTTTCAAAAGTATCGTGTGTTTGTAAAGAATGTGTCTGGAACCAGTTTTTTCTATTTGAAATTATCAGAGGTAGTTTATGCAATGATACGAATGCAGCAGTCCAATAGCTCATAAAATATATATCGTTAGTTTTCGTGATTCTTCATTTCAGTTTTTGTATTGTTCATATAAATAAATAATTATGGTTTACTTTTTATGATTTATACATTTTCAGGATGTGAACAGAAATCATTCATCATTTAAAAACATCAAAAAAACGTAATAAAGAGGCTATCTTGAGTTGAATTAAAACCTATTGCCTTATTTTTGATTATTAAAAGAATAATTATCGAAGGTGAATGATCATCTGATCAAATCACATAGCCAATATCAGTACAATGTTTGTCTTACAACTTTTACTTACTGATAGCATTTCTCTTTATGTTTTGTGAAAAATGTGGCAAAAATCTATATAGGGCATAAGCGTTAATTTATACTGCATTGTGTTTTACAATTAAATATTGTAAAATCCTTGTCATTAATGAGACATTAATTTCAATACTAGTATGCGTATTATAAGTTTTAATATATTTTGAGAACGACTTCGCATGCGCATAAAATGATAAATCAGTACGGTGAAAAACATCTCCTTGTAATTAGTTGAAACTGCAAGAAAAAAACTAATGATACCATATTATTTAAATGCTTATATTATACATAATTCGAGGTTTATTTTTTTAAATACAAAAGGTCAAATCATTTATTCGGATGTGGGTTTTAATACAATATCATTTGTTTACAATGCGGCAATTTTCACTATATCCATAAATTACAATTTGTTAAATAAAAAATCTGTTTAAGTATATTCAAACTCACAGGTCTATGAACTAAATTATGTCATTTATTCTTTATATTAATATATGAATATGTTGGTTGAAAAGTATTAAAAAAACATAAATCTTACCAAAATGTGATTTATTGCACTTCTTATCATAGTGGCTCCGAAGAGAAACGGGACATGTTCAGTTTCAATTCCAATTTTCCCTTATGATCAGATATTAAATAATGAGTAACTCTTTTTAATCGGGTAACATTTATTGAGTACATTTATTCGATTTAGAAAATTATAATGTGGCATTTAGGAGTATTTGATGAAGATATTTAATTTTTTTTTAATTTATTTAAAATTCAATAGATTTTAGCGATTGCATCAGATTTGGTCAGGGTTGAAGGAACTTTCTATTTTTTAGATTACATAAAAAACAAAAATTGGCTAAATCACCTTTTTCTGATTTATTGACGAAGCAAATTGAAATCTGAAAATCAGTATTATCCTTTTTGAATGACATATATTTTAAGCAACGATTGATTTTCTAAAATATTTTATATCGAAAACAAAGGAGAACATTTACAAATTCGAAAAATAAAGGAGGTACGAGCATTACAAACTATTACTAATTTCTCATATGATATATATAACAAAGATGGGTCTGAACTGCGATTAAATGTTTTTACGAACAAAATTAATTTATTTGGTGGATGAAACGTTGAATATTTGGTGATATAAAATTTTAGTACTGACGTTTATGATTTGAGAATAAAATTTGTTGAATCACAATTTTCTCATTCATTCTTTTGAATAAATTATTTCGTTAATCTGGTCGAACTTTGAAATATTTATGAGGTAAAAATGTTTTAAATGATAAATTTTAATTGGTTTATCATGTCAAATAATTTTTAATGTACATTAACACATTTTTGAGATAAAGTGACTTTTCCGACGCTGAGCAAGTTTTGTATACATTTCAGTTCACGTTAAATCGTTAATATAGAATGAATAAAGAAGACTTTAAAACGATAGTGTCCGTTGATGACTGGAAAAGTAAAATGGTCGGACTCACAAAAATAAACTCATGAATCATGAATCTCTATCTGATTTTTTGAAAGTGTGTATATGTGCCCGGTGGCAAAATCATCCAACACAAATATATTAGATATTAATGTAAATATACTTCAAGGATTATGATGAATAAAAAAGCAATCTATTTGTTTTTTAGTAGTAGTTAGAGGCAGAGAAATTTTAAATGAGGCCATGTGATTTCAAGGTACAAAAACCAAACGCTAATGACCAATCTTATCAAATGGAAATCATACATTTAAAGAATAACTTAATATCTCATTCCGAAAAAAAAAATATTTTAAATCATCTGAAGTAGAGTGACATTTAATTCAATTTTTGGAGGTTATCTTAGCTTAGAAGGATCAAAAAATAAATAAATTTACATTGTGAATTCGCAATCGAAATTGTTTACAAAATATATATCGACATATTGGATTTAACTAAACCGGGATCAAATAATTGAGGTGCATGAAACTGGATTCCCCCAACACTTAGAAACAGTGCAAAAAAAACGAATACAGAACGGAAGGGCTTAAGATCTTTATATGATTAATGAAAGACCAGAATCCAGTTAGTTGTGACTGTAAATAAAAATAAGTTCGTTGAAAAAACACCCCGAATTTACGCGATGAAAATTCACAATTGATCTCGTTTTAACCGATTTGTCTGTAAATCTGTTGAATTAAAACATGCTATTGAACAATAATTTTGAATTTAACCATGTATAAATATAAGGCATCTTACAGATAGGATCAGATAATCTCGCGCGATCATTTTATTTCTCACAATTCTCAAATATTCATTCCGACACAAATATATTTTCCGGTAATATAAGTCGTATCAATTCCGGTGAAATTAGTTATATCCGAGAAAAATGTCAATCAAACATCAAGATATCCGAAAATGTGATAAATGATGATTATAGGTGATTGGAAAAGGTTAATGTACAAGATGGCACTAATTTACCAAACCTAATAATAACTCGGAAAAACATTTTGGAAATATATGTTGTCATTTTCAATATTGAGTCATATAA
Organism: Thelohanellus kitauei; assembly: GCA_000827895.1. NCBI lineage: Eukaryota > Metazoa > Cnidaria > Myxozoa > Bivalvulida > Myxobolidae > Thelohanellus > Thelohanellus kitauei. The sequence goes on along the minus strand of JWZT01001101.1, from coordinate 155,712 downwards.
AATATAACTGATGAGACGATATTCACAAAAAAGTGCCTTTCACGGATGTTTTCCACATTCTATTCAAATAAAAGAGATATTCACTTTCAATGCGCAATCATCCATATTCAATGCGCATGGAAATTTTTTTAATTTTACATAAAAAATGATAATTTGTAACAAAAAATCCTTTCGAGTATATATATTAAAGTTTTTATTGCAAAACTCAAATAAATTCGACTGTTGTAGGAGGATTTTTAGTTTATGAAATCCCTCATCCCCGCTCTTTATCCATAAAAACTGTTTTTGTTTATTCGTTAATATTTTTGACATATTACAACAAAAATTGATTTAGAAATATAAATTTCAATAGCGCATTGAATGTAAATAATTCCGTATTGATCAAGAATAACTTTTAAAAAGGTCAGGAGTTTTTATACCATTAAATATAGGAAATTGATATTTGCGTACTTCGAACTTGATCATTTAGAAGAGTTTCACAAGAAATTTGTGAGGCTTCAATTGTGCATTTGAACAAATCTCCGCCATATTTCTTGCCGGTAGGTTTGCGGCCCGGAGCTGAAACAATAACGCTAGGGTATAAAAAATATTACATTTGTGTATTTTTTATGGTCAAGCTGGTCACCATAGTGTAGCCGAACAAAGATGTCTTACGGTCCTCTCTGATGGATTCCTCGGATGATGTGGGGTCGATGTTTGTAATAACACCCTTTGTTGTGTGCGTGAAGGTAAAGGATCTTTGCAGCGAAAAAGAGAGGCGGATTGTAGGCGTTGGCTAAAACAATGTGAAACATGAAAATGACCTTCTTCATTGGAAAAAGGCAATCCATGATGTTTTTACGCATGTCATGACTGAATTCAATCATTTCATGATTAATTTATTTTAATTTATTAAGTCCAAGAATGATGTATTTATATTACTAATATATGTAGAAACAATATTATAACATGTGATTAATATACAATCCTGGGAAACGTAAACTAAGCATAATATCTTTCGGAAAGGTCGAATATTCTTTATCAATGCCAAAATTTAAATCACCTAACTTTACTAAATAATGATGCAGAATTTTTTGGATCCGATAAAAGAATGCTGTAAATATTTTACCCTGATCAGGTATCTACGGTATTAGAAATGTTGATAATGAACTCATTAAGATTAGATTACGTCATAAACGAAGATGATTAATAACGTCGTCATCGATAAATATCGTCAAGTATGCTCGTTTTTTTAATGACTTAGACAGTTTTCAGGCCATTAAACAAGAACCTCATTTTAGTTATTTAATGGTTTGCAAGAGTTGAGTTTATGCTTATTGATTAGAACTGCTGCGATCATTTGCGAGATCTGACGATCGACGCCCGAAAAAACGTTATAAGATTGGTTAATGATTAATGGATTAACCTCTATGTAATCAATAATGTTTCCGATTCTGATTAATCAGTATGAACCACTTTTCTATGAATTTATATTTTTGTCAATCCCAAGAGACAGGTTAATTAGGGACAGTAAAAATGGTATCAAGCGTTGATAGGCACCCCAAGGAAAGGATTATAAACCATTCATGGCATGCGTGAGTTATAAGCCACACAAGCTGTTATGGACAAGTATCACTCGTTTCATCATATATCAAAAAAAATCAGCTAAATATTGATGGTTTATATGAACCTGGTGTGATAATCATAAGAATAGATAAGATTAATTATAGAGCTGATAATAATAATCATTAGATTTACTAATATATCAATTTTTGTGATTAAATTTATTGGTGGCTAGTTTCATCACGAATCGCATGAAAATTTATAAATAATACATGTTTATTGTATTGAATTGTCTTAAACAGTTTCTTTTCAATCGAATTCTCCGATTTGTATTTTAATATCCAGAATATCTGCAACTTAATTTTGTTTATGTAAAAAATAAATATATCAAAATCCATAAAAGCTGGGAGACACAATGTCTAGGAATATATCATGTTGATGTTTTAAAGTGCAATTATCTGTCTATAGTTAATGATGTAATGTTATGGCGATAATATGCTTTCGATAAATTTCGTGTTTGTTCGATATGTACGAAAATTTTCGAAGTATAATAATTTTTATATCAAAACGTTTTCTTGTCAAATTTTACAATTTTAAGGCAATAAATATCCGACAAGATGATTCAAACTCGCAATTTATCACCAATGAAATCTATCAATTAGTTAAGGATATCAAAGTTTCGGTGTTGATACTCTGAATGTATCTAAACCAACAATTTTAGAAAGCATGTTTGAAAATCATTATCCGACCTTTAACTGATCGAAATGGTTTATTCTTGAGAGAATGTGTGGCTGTGAATTAAATGAGCCGGGTGAATGAATGACAATCTAACAAATCAGCTTTGGCCATCGAGGGTTAGAGGTTGCGGAGATAGGCGTAGCTGTTCTAACTAGCAGGACATCGTGACGCTGCTAGAAAATGTAGGAAAATCCAACCCTCGTCTAGAAGACTACCTGACTTCAGAAATACTGAAGACATTTTTCTTCTTAATTTAAGGATGTTCAATGGTTATTACGTCAAGATTATAGAATCCAGAATCTTCCAATACATTCGGCCGTTAAATAATTATTTGTATATACTAATGCGTTCATTGAAAATTGATATAGAACTTTTATCATCACAAGAAGATAGAAATTTTTTCAATGAATATTGCTATGAACGCGTCAACTATATAGCTATGAATTTGAAAAGATACTTCACTAATGTATCTAGCATTACAGGTTTACAGTTGGCTGACATCATATTTGGTAAACCAACATCTCTGCAGATCTTTATCATTCGCTTTCGTGCATGGAACTATAGCGTCCTTTCTTATTTGCATCATTTCAACAGCTGAATGGTAGCCATCTATCTGAGAATATCTGATATGACTAGGATCACCTTCTTCTAGTAGAAATGTTCGCCGAAGACTCAAGCATTCAGAAACACATCTATAAATAGAGAATTCTCTTCTCAATCTCCTGATCTACTTATAAAGAAACGAGGAATACATTGAATGGTGTGTTTCATCAAACCAAATAACCTCACAAAGAGGTGGAAAATATTTTCAGTGTTTCGAAGTGGATTGAAACTTTTTTCACAATAAAAAATTCTGAACTCTCTGATTTCCTTGAACAGAAGCTAAGCTAATGTAACTTCAGTTTCAAAAACCTCGGAAATAGCAGCAAGGCTTTTTGGCATTATACCATCGTGTGAAGGACTCGAGAAGCGGATTTGAAATGTAAATTGACATGAACACTCTCCTCAATCGATAAAAGGTGAAATTCAGCTCGATTAATCTCTACTTAGATTAAGGTTTAAAAATAATGTAAATCTTTTATATCTGTTTTCAAAGTGCTTCGAAAGACTCCAGATGGTCTTAGATGTTTGATTAGCCACGACCTTCATCATGTGATTAATGGACAATAGTCAGATGTACCAATATATTGTACATTTAATTGCGGATACGTTCGAATATTTTGGCAGTATTCTTGGTAATGGGGACCTGGTCTGCTAAACACCTTTTTTAACAGTGGTATTTATTCAAAAGACAATCAAAATCTCACCAGAATATCATGTAAAATGATGCGATAAAAGCCTTGTGCTTCTAGCGGTCTTTTATTGATTTGACAAAAAAATAAAGCTCTGTGTAATTGCCTTGTTTTAAAGCAGTCATAAGTTTCGCTACATGTGAAGCTAATATCTTCCTACAGAGTTCCCGTTTTGCCTTAATCACTATCCTTATCATACTCTACCATTTGACTACTTTGGTTCTATTTGCGCGATAGAAATTCTTTCAAATTGTAAGGTGCGATGGCCAAAACTCGTAATTGGGCTGAGTATATAGCCCGAAAACTCATGTTGACAGCGGGTAAATTTAATTTCTCAATTTAAAGAGTGGGAAGCAATTTTTCCTTGATCTAAGGAAACACGATTGAACAGACCGGTACTAACATTTTGTGATAGCCAATTTCGTGCAAGATATTGTGACGCAGATCTTTTCTCTCAGGAAGATTTTACGCGATGGTATTGAAGAAGAGTCATCTAATCCGCCTCAGTTTAACGCGGTTGTATTTTTAGTGAAACTTTTTATCTTATTGATATCAAGGATAATGTGTCCAAATCATGTTCTAAGCAATATAATGTCATATGAAACATCTCATAGCGTTCAAAAACCTTTTTTATATTAAATTATTTTGTTATTTCGTTGAAGGATTCTTCAAAATCAATGTTCATTAATCTGTAAAGAAGCTAGAAAATGTCCATCAAAATATTCGGAAATTATCGTTTAAGGTCACAACTAATAATTCGGACATTAATTCCTACAATTTTTACCAGCTTTAAAGTGTTACCTTTAATCATGAAAATGATGATCAAAAAGAAAGTGAATTCTTATAAATTGTTATTTTTCATGAAAAATCCTTAAATATTTATGTGAGTTTGTCCAAATTCATTTTAGACTTTTATTTTTAGGCTCATTTATCATGTTATGTTTGGTTTTGTCAATCAACAATATTCTTGGTGATAACCTAATTTGAGGAAGAAACATTGTAAAGCACTTATAATTATTTGTCATATTAACATGCTATAAAGATGACCGAAAAACAAATCAATCACGGACATATGTCTTAACTAATTTAGCTCGATCTGCCTATTAACCCCTCTTAATACACCCTTATTTCCGATATAAGCCACACCATAACAAACGATTTCATATAACGTTTTGCTCTAAAATCCGAACTTAGCCGACAAATCAGTCGATTTGATCTTAAATTAAAATGAATATATATTTTTGCATTGATAAGGGGATTTTTAAGTACGTATATTATATTTTTGGATGTTCTAATTAATAATATTCATTAAACGAAAGTTCCAAAAAGTAAAAATATGTTGGAATCTAACGGATATCTCTATTTCAAATAATATGAATCAAAAAATAAAGTATTTTGTCGTGCGCAATGTAAAATCTTTGATAGTCAGATTATTCATATTAGGAAGCCGCAAACTCATTATCTAGAATACTCTGGAACTGAATCTAGAAAAGTTCTCAAAAATAGTAAACGTCATGCTTTGGAATCTCTAATTACACTCCAGAATATATCAACTTTCATTAAAAAAATTCATTGATCCATAGTTTGTTCTTTGCCTTCGCTTCAGAGCATCAATGTCTCATCTTAAGTGGTTGATTGTTTAGTAGCGGGTAATAAAGTTATATGTCAAACAAAATAAATGTAAATTATCATAGTTAATGTGTCTACAACGTGTTTGAGATTTGGTAGCGTTAAAAAACTATCCGGCCTGAAACGTAGCTATCCTTGAATATGTTTTATGTAAAACATTACAATTTTACTATTCTTGTTAATATTTTCATTTAGAATTGATTTTTGTGTTCAGGGTTGGAATTATAGTTTACTTACCATTTCTGATTATTTGGTATCGATTCCACATATTAATAATAATTATGGCGCTACTCAAATACTAATAGTTGTCGTTAGTAATGTGATGCCGTTTGGTCACTTTTATCTATTTATTTCTTGAATAAATAAAGACATAATTCTCAAAAAAACCAAGTTAAAATATCATCAAGATGTGTCATAATATTAAGAACTATCAATAAATTTAGTGGACTTTTAATTTTCATAAGATGAGCCATAAATACCGTTAAGATGGGACATAAATTGAGCCTAACCCTGTATACGAAAAAGCGTTATCTGAAGTAATCCTGGTCACAATTACTTCGTATAATCGAGGTTCTACAGTATGTACAATCTTTATATCAGAAAAAAAAGAGTTGTTTTAAATGATTGGATAGTAGTTTAGGGGGTAATTAAAATACGGTACAGCGACAAAATACGGATATTAGCAAACTGTGAACAGCCGAGTGGCTGTATCGACCTGGGGACATGTATTACATATACAGAGTTTCAATTGATTATCTCATGAGTTCCATCCATAGTCACACAGCTTCCGTTTCATTTCGCACATTCATAAAATCAAGTTTAGATATGTTTACAGTAGTTTGACTTTCTAGAGAAATGTGGATTGTTTTTTAACAAATCTTGGAACACCGTGTTAACATTTTTGACAAAACCAACATATTTTTGACGGCTAGAAATCGCAGGCCATAGTAAACACGCCTGCGCAAAATATAAACACTATTTTGGTTATTTCCATTTATTTCAGGATACTAATTGGTATATTTTTGAAAACAGTATTTGGGCGGTTGAAATTTTGGCTACCCGTAGAAATTTGAATACCGTTTTCAACGAACATAAAATTAAATTTTTGACATAAGTCAAATTTCAGGGACTAGAAACAATTCGGCGAAATAAACAAGCTTACGCTAACTTTTGCTCTACTTTGATGAGTTTAGTTTATATGACGCTTCCGTACTCTTTACAATTACCTATAATATTTTGTGGATTGACGCACATAATAGGCCAATAGATCATATTCGTCAAACGATTTCGGGTTCTTTCAAATATACTCATCTCGAATCGATCAAGTCGTTTCAATTATAAAGAAACAACTTACAAGATATTTGAGGTCTAATAAAATACAGACCTGACTCTATTCCGAACATTGCTGACTATTACTTGTACATGGACGGGTTAACATCTTTGATTTGAATCTTAATCTTCTTCATACGTTTAAGTTTTTCATCATTGCCATAATAATTTGGGGGTATTTTTATGTGCTGTTTTGTAAACGATGGGAAATTAAGGATCAGTTTTCGGTACATTTAATATGTCGTTTTCAGGTATAATTGATCTCATTTCTGTGAAAGGAACTATATTCTTAAATCAAAAATAGGTTTAATGATAATAGAATACCTGTTAGATAAATCCGAATAACTCTGTCTAATTTTTTGATAATAAAATATCTTTCAATTTTTAATATGATTTCCTGAATTTAATTTAAAATTCCATCAAAACCCAACGCGAATAACATGAAAAATATATATAATATGCATTTCGGAAAAGCCGAAACTATCAATTATTTAGAAACGAATGTCTCAAAACCCTCAAAAGCATTTTCTCTCGTTTTTTCTGTGCTATTATAAAAATGATATATCTTCTTCACAGATAATAAAAATCCAAAAATAATATAGTTATCGACAGATTAATCCAAAAAGATCAAGAGCGGTCAAAATAGAAGTACTGTTTTCTCTAATTTTACATGGTACTCGATAAACAGGGTTTTGATTTTGTATGATTTTTGTCGACAAATTGGTAATAATTCGAGTTTGCGTATTCTGAATACATAAGTTATAAAAATCTGAGTTATATATGAAATTAATAACCTCCGGAAAGTGTCATTTACACATATAATGATAAAAATTAAAAATTTAGAATAAAAATAGTCAGAGGTGCAATAGTATTTTTCGTTTTTAACTAAATGGTCATTTGATTTATCTCACTATTCGACACTTGTATTTTGAAACTCAATCCATGTAATCCTGATGAATAAAATTACTATTTTCTAAATTTAGAAATACTAAAATTCAATGTTAAATTAACTAGTTTTATTCGAACAAAAACATGCACGCTTCAATGGAAGAACGTACAAAAATCTAAGCGATTTTAGTAAATAGTGTTATAAATATAATTACATCATTAAGAGGCAAATACAGGAGCAAACGCAACAGCGTCCTTAGGAAGAAAGGGTTAAATTAAATCATAAATGATACATCATTTGACGATTCCGATCTCGGCTATATTTTTTCATGTCTTATTATTTGAGAAATTTTTATATTTTGTGTGAATGAATGCACTATTTATTTTCAGATTCCAGATGTGACGTAATGATTTAAGAAATAGATAAAAACACAAATCATCGGCACTTAAATATTGCTGTACTACTGGTTTGCATTTTTAATATTTTTATTGGGATCAAGAAAAATTGCACTTGTTAGTATAAAATCGTTGTGTTATCTTAGACAGTTTATATCATCGTTTAAATCCTTTACTTTCAATTTTGTGTCTATTTTACAAGGAAAGAGATAGCGGGAACCCAAAATGTATTTGTCGAAATTTTTAACGTGTAGATTTACATGTCTTGAGATGTAACAAATAAACGTTGAAGATCGAAGGATAGATGTTAGAAGAAATAGAAGAAAATATATTGACAGACAACAGTTAATCGAATCTAGTAACGCGGCCTGCTCTGATCAAACAAATTAAGGAAGCATTTTTACCATCATAAACATTACAAACGAATGATTGTTATTCTTAAAATAAATGCCACAAAATTTATCAGAAGAGTTCCCGAGTCATTTATGTGGAATACTAGAATCTTTTGATAAAATTTAAAATTGATAGAATATATTATTTGATGCTTTTGAATTCGGATGAGACCAATTTTTTAAAAAGACTGTACTTAATGTTAAAATGATACCAATTCTACTAGATATAAAAACTATGAAGAATGAATCATGGCTTGGTTCTCTGGTACCTTGGACGATATTAATAAGAGTAAAACCAAACAGTCATTATAATATTCGTGAATCCGCCAACCTTGAATCGCTTAAATTTCATCAGGGTCATTATGATCATAAAGATCAGCACGTATGGTTAGTAATATTTAAAGATAATGGTTATGAATTTTTACAATGACTCTATGCATAAAAATCGGTAGAAATCATTCATCTAAATACACGACCAGCTCCACTTGTAAAAAATCATTACGAATATAACCTTCTTTTTTTACAAAATAACTGGACTACTATCACGCAAACCATGGGTGAAGGAGAAATAATAAGTTTAAAGCTTGGTTATTACCAATATTTCCTCTAGTGTTACAAATAAATTCAATGAAAATCAAAATGCCCAAATGGTATAAAAAGGAAACTCTTTGCGTGACGTAATCATATTCAGTAGTGAGTCATGGAGCGATATTTCTCGAAAAACAATCGAAGGTTGTTGGATCCATTCAAATTTTGATTCTCAAAATTATAAAATACACGATACAGCTCCAACTGTATGATATTATGTATCGATGGAATCTCTGGTTGTGGGCTGAGATTCAACGAATTAGTATAGATAAGTGAGTTTGATGACAATTTTGTAACTGAAGATGAAATTAAGTGTCAGATATTATCAACTGAAAATTAAATGAAAGAATAAATTTATTATGCAGAATCCTTTTGGATTATCATAGATAATGTAAAGATATTTTTGACATGTACCCTGAGAACCATACTCCAAAAAAATTATAATAAAAATAGTGAAAAAAGTATAAACTCAATTTAAGATACTCATGCGCTTTAAAAACCTTCGAATCGTCCATTTTACTTTAACTTAGGCTAATTCTGAATATATTCAAAAAAATATTGAAAGTTTTCACTAAGCAAAAGACATGAATTCTCATGTTTAAGATCGTTGTTCGAATCATTAACGATTGAAACTATATTCAAGCATTATTTTTAAGAAACCGTGTTTATTTTTTAATAGATCTGAATCCCAGTATCCTAACTATTAAAAACGCTACAGAATTGATTATATATCACCAACGCAACAAATAATACAAAAATTACATTTATTGATAAGATTTAATAATTATTGACTGGTCATTTGAGCAGATAAAACAAGGCATAGCCAAAACAAGATATAAATAGAGAGATAAAACTGTTTTAAGTTTAATACCTGCTTTGAAAGTTTTTGATCAAAAATGTTTCATTCCATTTTAACTAAAAGTACATAATCAAAACATTCAGCATCATCTGAAACGGATTTCAAGTTTCGACAAACAACATATAGTTAAAAACGTGGCTCCTATAAAACTTTAATTAAATCAATATTGCCAAACCTCTCGTCAGTCAAGTGGCTGACTCAATACTGCTTACCAAACATTTACAAAAATTACATTTGAAAACTATATAGTTATTTTATAGACAATCAAAAGTTCCAGCTTATAATAAATAGGTAAAAATATCGCGCCAATAAACTCTGTATAACTTGAGCGTAACAACCTAATTACTACTGTGTGGGAGGGGAAGGGGAGAAGGTAAGATGCTACTCTTGGCGCTTAAACATTTAACAACTTAACAAAATTAAATATCAAATAATTTCTCTACATTTAAAACTACCATGTGTTTACATTATAAGAGTTTAGAATAAAACATTACCATGTTGAACAAACGCGGTTATGAATAGTGTGGGCGAACTGTTGGCTTCGGTTATATTGTAGATCAACCACGGAGAGCAAAAAAACAGAAATATCATTCAATCAATATATATAAACTGTATAATATTATTATCTATATCAGAACTTTTCTGGGCCGTTTTGAAGCAGTCTCAGAATCGGTGTTTGAGAATATAACCTAACAAATAGATGAATTTTAACACTTCAAAAAATAGGGATTTCGAGTCAATTTTTAATTGATTTTACTTGTGTATTAATAGATAATTTTT
>JWZT01001101.1:109063-141825 GCA_000827895.1 Thelohanellus kitauei | reverse complement strand
AAAAATATTTGGTGTAAATAATATAAGAATTTTTTTCTTGTTTATTGTGAATCAGAAAAACATTATACAGTAAACTAATCTAGATTGATTAAATTACAAATAGATTCGTTCAGCTTTTCAACGGCAGGAAGCTTGTCGTATCTCGAGCGCAAAGTGATTCGGCACTCTTTTTGCCGATAACGACGACCTGTGGCACTTGAACCCAAATGATATCGTAGATTGAAACAGGCGTTTGATAGCCTTAGAGGGGCCCACGTTATTATGGTTGACTGGTTCCCTGTGGCAGGTTGACAGCTATCGAGGCTCTTGTTAGCCTCTAGATGTTCAAGGGAGGCCTTGTTGCCTCCCAGTTACCAGCTTAGGCTCCGTGGGTGCCTGATTACAAGTTTGGTTGTCTTTATTGAAAGACTGCCACCCATAATCAAAAATACTAGTTTTCAAACTGGGACTGTTGATTGTAATATAATCCCAAATCATTAATCAACTCACTCACGCACCAATAAATCGATTAATCTTGAAATGTTTCCTGCATATCTTACAATAGAGAGAGTTAGGCGACAGCTCGCTTTTCCCTTTCTCAGGTAGCTAGCGCGTATTCGTCGTAATTCGCTCACGTACGGAGACAAAATAGTCGAGTCGTCAGAACGCCTAGTGTTCGAATGTATCCAATACCCACTGTCTGATTCTCTTGCCAAATAGATACCTAAATTGTTTAATAAATCTGTCTGGTTTTATTTTGTTGCCACAAGGTTCCGTTTAAGACAGGTTGCTTTCATCAGCTATCTCGGTCGTTACAGGTGCGTCTAGCCTGTTGTTAATTCCCTGAGTGTAGATAAGCAGTATGAAAATTGAATCATATTGTACATCATATATTGTATTCAATAATTATACATTTAAAATTCACATACTCCACTTTTATGTCTCACTAATTGATTGAAGCCCGGATCTAGTCTACATTGCAAAGCCCTTCTATCTGTTGAAAAATTTATTAAATCAAAAAGGAGGCTTTTTATAATGGATATAGATCATCAAGGTTTAAAATCATCTTATGGGAACATCTATAGGTAGTTGAGTAATTTTAGTCTTCTTTTGGGATATTTCCAAAAAAACGTTACCGGCCTTACGACTTCATTTTTTCTGTTAGTTTCCTTCCTGGAAAAAATCCATTATGATAGATCATATTTTCAATATTCATTGTCGATTACATCATGCAGAGTTTTCATTCTAAACCGAACGTGGGTAATGTATTTTTTTTAAATGACATAAAATAGTTGTGGGCTTTTCTCCATTTATCACGCATGACTCATTCTCATGAAGAATAACTTCAAGTAAAATGATGAATCAGCATGTGTACATTACATCATTAATAATTTCATTTGTACAACTTATACCGCTTTCTATTAGGCGAGACGGAGAAGTTGCATCGGTTAATTTAATTAAACGAAGGCTGGTATTTACGTATTCTCAACAATTTAGCTGTCATCGAAAATAAAGTAATGCATGGTTTAATTTAGTCACACAATACAAATAAAAATTTGAAAGGCCCAATTTTCATTTTTGAATATATCAAAACAACAGTTAACGTAAAGAATAAATTACATTTGAGTAAATATGTTGGGGTGGGGCGGAAGGCAGATGCTCGAGGAAGGGTTGAATTGTAACATAAAGCTGCAGGGTTCAATTTGCAGAGTAACCAACCAGGTCGTTATCACCTGGGAACAGGGATGATACGTTAGTTGTGGATTTTATGAAGCCCTTTAAGCCGAATCTCAAAAGGAATTACCACCCAGGCCAGAGTTTTCTAACCGGAGAAGGACTCCTCTAAAGTATGCAAGTGGGTTGAGGGTAGAAGTTATTTGAAAAACACGATAATTGAATGGTCTGCTCTATGGTTAAAAATCTGCGAAAATAAGTCAGTATTTTTTCCTGCCTATTTTTGTGTTTCTTATCTTTTATAGTGATAATTTATGATGGACAAAATGCAAAAATTATTTTATGGTGTAAAGTTTCATTTTTATATCTAAAAATTATATAAAGATTTCTCATGTAATATTTAGAATGAGAATCCTTTAATTGTAAGAACGAATTCGCGAATTGGGTGCTATACATATGGACTCATCATTTATCTTCAATTGGGCAAAACAAGAAAGAAGCATGGGTTCTTTGTGTGTAGAAGGCATCCAATAATATTTTGCCTCATTTAAAAATTTTGTGTATACTTCTCAGGTGCGGTTTAGGATAACAACCGTGTAAGGTTTTGATAACTCTACTGCATTTTAGAAATTTATGTCTGAAATATTACCCTAAAAATTTCTATTTAACCCTTTATTGATCGATGAGAAAGAGTTTATCTTCAAGAAAATAGCTCTGACCTAAACAAACATGATTCTAATCATGTTCTACAATTATTTATGTTTTTTCGCATTCTACTATGACTGATTAGTCAAATTTTTATTTGAATTCAGGACAGAATAAATCAATTTTTGCAGATTCCACGTGATTGTCAGCATCACATCATTTGTAATTCAAAATTTCATGGTATATCAATCAAATGTCCACAATTATTTTGAACAAATGATTTAAAAGATTAACTCTGTAACTTTCTTGAGGCCAACCGTGTAGTATCCGCGAACCAGCCCTCACATTCGGTTCTGTAGACGTGAGTCGATGCTTCATAGATAGTTAATAAATGTATTTCCATCGAAGATACTCAAAATCGACTCTCAAAATCTCTTCAATTGCAGAATGGCAGCTAGATGAGATTCAATTGTGGCGAGTAAGGAGTATTTAGAAGCTTTGAGGCCATTGAGGCTCTAAAAATTCACTATCTTCTGTTGAACGACAGATATGTTCACAATCCATAACGAATATTGTCAGAGTTAGACGAATTTCGTGTTCACTTTCTCAGAACATGATAATGTTTTTTATTATAAGATGAGACAAGGATGCGCTTGTAATTAGGGATCTAGAAACGTTCAGTTATGCACAGTCGCTAATATTTCACCTATTGAATTTCCCACAACAAATGTGCACGTGCAACTATTAGGCTTATGCCGTAAATTCTACATATGCGCAAATTAAACCCATCTACAAGGATATAAGTTAACTAGCTGGTAGATAAAAAGGAATTCTTTGTAAATACAAAACATTTATACTTCAAAATAGGGTTATGCCAGTACAAACCTTATTTCTACATATGATAGAACATTTCTAGCTATGAGAGCTTGTCTTACAATTTGTCGATAATACCCTGATTTTCCAAAATTGAAACTATGGCGAATCTTGAATTTCAGGTTGAATTCCTCATTTATCTTTGAAATTATTTTGGCAAAGGCGGAATCTAGACCCGCTTAGATGTAGTGTTCAATACTAATCTTGTGTTCACTTTGAATTTCTATGTCTAGCCTCTCCTCAACTGAGGCATATAACTTTGCCGTATCTTTGAAATTTTGTAAAAAGGTTGTTCTTAAATTGCTTACTTTATCTATGAATCTATTGCAAACGAACAAACGTATTTTTCTGGGTATTTCTCACAATATGATATCGCAATTTTTTCGACATCAAAGACTAGTTTTTTGTATGGTCTTACTACTGGAGTTTTATTTCCATTGTTGATTTCAATTTCATGTATAATTGTAGATTAAAATTAATGATTAATAAAGAGAATAATTGTCAATTGTGAAATCTTTGTAAATTTGACTGAAACACCTGGACATTTGAATTGAAACAATTTATCATGTGCAATACACGAACATTTTGATTGATACACAGCGGTATTTTGGATGATAAATGGCGTATAATAATAGAAATATTTTCCGATTTATTTGGAAATACAGATGACGTGTGGATGATTTTTCCTCTATTTATTTGATTTTACTAGCCGAATGTGTGAAGGTATCCTGATTCAATGAAAACTATCCGTTCTATTACAGCTCTCAAGTGAGTAGGAAGTACTTATAGATTTTCATGTTCAGACAGTCATCAACGAGTTTTTTGGTTTATAAAGAATATGTATACTTTAATTTTTTGATGGCTCAAAAAATGACAAAATTGTATTTCATCTCTGTAGAATGTATCATTTAAACCTCGAATGGACGAACAAGATAATGGAAATATGGACAAGATGCAGAGTCTAGAATTCAATCGACCATTATACAATTTATCATTACAACTTTAGGTCCTACAATATCCACAACCATAATGGGTGCTTTGCTGTAACTTACTCTTACACGAGGAGGATAACTAAATCAAGATGCATCATTTACGAGAACAAAATACTTGGATTTATATTTCTAAAATATTCTGAATACAATGCACTGTTCGAGCTAGATTTCTTGATAATTTAGGCTGATTATTAGGGGATCACTCGTGAGATCATAAATGCATCTGGTAATCAGTCAAAATGTGAACCTAGTTCCTATACGATATCTTGAATCATAAAATGGGTTTAAATAAAAATTGGTATGAAATCAACTCCCTTAGATACATTTGTGTAGACTGTATGGGAATTTGAGAAATATGTCAGATTTTCAAAAATATTTCTTATCCATTTTTGTTTATATTCCTAATTCTAATAGCAATTGGAGATACCCCCGCGGGATGAAGCCCGTCAGAAAACGATTAGCGAGTTTCGATTTCTAACTTGTGTTATCCGGTCTGGTTCCCTTTATTGACGAATCCTCTCTATTAGAAGTCATAATGCAGATATATCAAAATAATGCTCTATTGGCTTTATCTCATATATCATCCCTTTTCAGGTTCGGCGCCTCTTAATCCTCGTGGGATTTGGCACCATGCAATTGTTTTAATAAAATCTTGATAATGATTGATAAAAGAAACTAAATTCAAAGTTAGAATAATTTATAAATTAATGGGATATGCTTATTGTTCAGTAAATAGTTATGATAAGCTGTTGATTTTTGGCCATCATATTTTTGAAAATAATTATTTTATCGCAACATCTTTACAAAAATAAACAAACTGATTTTTTAATAAAGATGGTTTTTCAATCCAACCATAATAGTGGCCACAGGGTTGTAATAGCCCATTCATGTCCATTAATGTTTATGATTTAAGAGTGTATTTTATGTCTAAAAACACCATTATATTTTCATATTTGTTAAATGGTTCGAGCCAAATTATATAGAAATTTTCTTTGAAGTATTATGGTTGATTTTATGCCTTTTTTTATTTTATTTATCGTTGGGATATCCAAAGTGGAAATTAAATTTAACCTTCTGACTTAATGACGTCAGTCTCCAAAATACAGGTTTGATTCTTTGAGAGTGTTTTTGTGGCATTAGCTATTATGGTTTTCATCGAAATTTTGTTAATAAAACGTTCATCTATATGATCATAAACACGTTTTGGTGTTTTGATGAATATAAGCGCATATAGAGTAGACTGGAGTAGAAAATTAATTCATACTTTTTCAGTTTATGATTTTGTCAATTTTCGACCGATGTTTTGCCATGACCGATTCAGAATTTTGTAAATCAGTGAAAAGAATCTTCAATTTAACGATAAATGTACAGCAAAATACTGCATCAGCATTTTAATTTTGAGCTTTGTGCTAAATTCTGATGAGTTTGCAGCAAACCAAGATCTTCGATAGAAAATGCATGATTAAACAAGTATTCTGTTGTTTCTAATGATATAAAAATAGTAGCAAAAATGTGTATTCGTTTAATGAATTTCATTTATTTCGAAGTTTTTCAAAAAGCCTTAAGAAAAATGTTTGGGGCTAAGATAAGTAACTATATATAGCATTTAGTTGTCAGAATGACTCAGTAGCATCGTGATGGCAAAGATATCAATTGCAACATTCTAGCTTGAGGCAGAAATTTATGCTAAAAGACCAATCGTTTCAAATATTGAAAAATGTTAAATCTCTCCTAATGAAAGTCATTAGATCTTGATATGCGTAAATTATGAAATTTTGTCATTGGTCAAACAGTTAGATGGTAAATATTGTATAATTTTCGTAATTTCTTGATATTCTGGGCAGAAAGAACGAATTTTATGCAAATCTGAATACAGAATTTCAGGAAAAACTTTTTTTGAAATAATGGTGTCGATTAATCACGATAAAATTGTTAAAAATTTAGTTGCAAAAAATTCTTTTCTAACTGAATACTTTTACAGTCTACTCCAGTGTTAATGGAGTCTTTGTTTTTAAATATTTTATTCATACTTGTTACACAGATATTAAACAACTTTATGATGATATTCCTATTATCTATTTTCGTAGTTCATCCCATTGAATGTTGTTTATATATTTAACGTATCCTAACGCTTTACAAATCAATTCATTCCCGATGACTAGGAAATTTTCGATAACATATCTACGATTACACCAGACAGCGCCCGGAATGTAACATGTGCTTTGGGATCTCTTCCGTTTCTGTCATGCCATGTATATCCCATACATTACAATTTTCTGTAAAAAATGGTAAAAAGAATCTTGATTTGAAGCAGTTCTGTCAAAGTCCTAGAAATTATGGAATATTTTAAGCATATCCTTGCAAACCTGATAGAACTAATGCGAATCAGTCACTGTTAAATACAAAAGAAACAGCGCTTAATCAGGATTATCAAACTTTTTGGAAGTCAACCCTTCAATTGATTGAAACGATTTACACGAAATATAGAGGCAGATATAACAACATTACTATAAATTAACAAGCACATATTGCCATTACTTACAGATGCTGAATGTGAAAATTTACACATTTACGAATTGGTGCTTCAACCATGTCGTTATGCGACTGAAATACTTTTAGGCAAGTTGTATGTATTGTGGTCTGTCATAATTCTGACTAAACTTGCCTCCGTCGTTTTATGATGGTTATTGATGAAGATCCTGCATTCCCTATCCGATTCGAAATTGTGTTCTTAATGACTTTGACACATGCCTGGATAATATGAACATATAATCGTTTAAACTTAGTACAGCATTGGATGTTCGATTAAAATCTTAAATGTTTGCCTAAATGTGAACGGGCCAATATTTGTTTAAAATTACACAATTTTGTCAATACTGGCTCAGATGGTTGATTTTTAACTCGGTCTTCTAAACAGTCCGCTAAGGAGAGACACTTCTCTGATTTTTCGAATTCGGATCATGATTTAGGAAGCATAAAATCCAATGAAAATCTGGCATTTTGTCATAAAAGATCTGAGCCTGAGATTGATGACAATGAAGGTCCACTTCAGGGGTTAAAGGAACGTTAAGGTTCTTATCTAGGACTCGCCTTAAATGTTCGAAAATATGTTCGCGCTCCTGCGATAAGTGTTCCTTGCGAAAGACTATTTTCTTGTTCAGGAAACATAATAACCAAGAAAAGAGCTTGACTTTCTTCATAGAACGTGAAAAAGATTTTTATGCCTGAATAACTGGCTTTTGAAGAAATACAAAAATGAAATGAGACACCCCACTAACAACTATATAAACTATTCAAAATTTGTACAATCTTTGGTTTTACATCAAGAAACTAGGAAATAATGTTACCTTTGTTGTAATACATTGATATTGAGCAATACTGGTGACTATATTAAAATTCATGCGATTCATCGCGCTCAATCACCATCGAATATTTTAATCACACAATTAATCTAGATTAAAAATTTTACACGTTAGATATGAAAATATAAGACCATTTGCGGGTCCTAATGATATTTTAAATATGATTCAAATATCCAGGAGAGTCTTAACTTATTCAATGAGTCATCCTCCGTGACATAAGTTATGATGTCAATGTAATTTTGATACTAATTTTTCCAATTTTTTCAAATCAAAAATAAAGGCCGATTATATTGCTCTCGGTCATATGGAATTGGGCTACATTTGCAGTTTCTTGATAATTTAAAAAATGTGAAAACTTATTCAAAATATATTTATTGAATTCGAAACTTTACTTATATCAATTAGTATCATGGTGGACAGTTCCTTAATTCATTATTTTTTTACTGTTCTTCAGTGCGCCACATTATTGTTCAACAAATCGCTCAGTAGCAGCCTTATCGGAAAAATGATCTTTCGATTTAAGAAATTATGTATTACATCACTTCAACGAACTGTTTGTGTTAAATATTGCCATCTTATTGTGCATATTAGTCTACAAATTGAAGCGCTACTCCTGGTTTAAAAATATGATTGAAATTATTTTTACATTTATTCGAGTTCCCGTAACTTTTCACAAAATATTGCCTAAATATTGACACGTCTAATGTAGACATGAAGAAGCAGACACTATTGATTCGATCACTGCACCTTTTCCGTCGTTAAATCGAATAGTCAATATAAATCATAATTTAGCCTATAAACGGTAGCTGTGGAATGACAAATATGACCATTTCGGCTAATGCAAAACATGTAATTCCATGCATTATTTTCTGTGACGTTAACCAAGTCAAAAAAAAATTTTACGGTGCACTGGTGACGTTCTGAACACAGTATAAACGGTTCTAATCAATGTTTCTATTTCGCGCATTTAGAAAGAGTTTCTTCAATGAGTCAACAACACAAAATTTCTCAATGAGAATCCAAATGTCGTTAACAAATGATCTATACAATTCTCTATGTTGATTCCATCCATTATTTTAACTATCATTATGTATGAGCTATCGGATATCAACAACACAATCTTATAAAGATGGATACCATTCTGACAATCTAATTGCTTTATAACTGCCAAAACAGGACAAATGCTAGCTAGGCAAATATTCAACGCTTCCAGTTAGTGTCCAAAACATATTTATGCCAACCTATTGTTTAAATATATAAGCATTGTTTGCGAATCTAATGATAAAAATGCATGGATCTTTTATCAGAAAAAGATATGCCGACGTTCTCAATCCAAGTATATGCTGAGTTTTTTAATTAGGATTATATAACAAACAAATTGAAATTAATAGTTTTTACTATACCAAAATATAAAATTTCATCTTAGCTTTTAATATTCATTTTTTATATCTGGAATAAAAATATCTAGGAATAAAATTGAAGAGACAGAATAACGTTAAATATCAGTACTTTTATCAAACACAAATTAATTTGCGCTGTTGCATTTATCATTATATTACGCTAAGTTTTTTAATACTCTCGTACAGCCACTGCAAATTTCAGCTAATGTGTTTTTCCGTAGTTTTATAAATTATGCAGTATGTATTTGTTGACTGTATACAGATTTAAGTAATTCAGTTTCTACTCTTCTTATTTGTATTTCTTTGCTTTAATTTGATAGAATGTTTCCGTTAAAGAAAATTGTGCAAAAAACAACTCCCTTTAATCACGATTTATCGCCGTTCTTGACTCTTTCATATAGACGATGACGGTCAATTAACTTCGCCAGATCTGTCCACCATTCCTATTTGAATAATTTTGGTATTTTTCTGTTTCTAAGAGAATTTACTTCCTATTATTTGATAAATTGTTTTGTAACTGCTCAAATAATATCTACTCATACTCACCAACTCGCTATAACATTTAAACCCATGCCTATAGCGTAATAATTTTAATATTTCATTCCGAAAAATTTTCAAAATAATAATGTGTTTATTTGGCTGAAGTTAAAAAATTTATTTCATTCACAATGAAATCCAGCGTGTAAACCATAAATGAGGTCCAAATGTGTCCAATGAACTAATAAAAAACTAAATTTCAATCAAATATCTCTTGAAATCAGAATAAAAATTGTGTTAGAATAGATGGATCGTGGTTCTGAAATCATCATGCTCTCACCTTCACATCAATTCTTAAACATGCTTGCTTAAGGTTTCTTAGTTTTCTTTATTTTTCTTGTCAAGAATTCAAGCGATTCCTTGACGAAACTTTACTTTTGGACTTGATAAATTGCTTCGTTTGAATTTATTAACGTCAGGCAGTTTATTAAAACAACATATCCATTTTATCCAGTAACAGTTTTTTTTAACATTATTAATACCGAAATGCATCTAATTACATAAGATTCAGCAAAGAGTTTGCGCGAAAATCATCTGTCAAAATCAAATAATAATACAACTTGTTCCATCCAAAATGGCTGACATTCAGATGATTATATTCAAATGTTCCGACTTGAATTTATCATATAAAGTAAATTTTAGAAAGATTCTTTGTTGTTAGGCAAAATTAAATCTCAGTAAACGACACCACATATTTCACTCTCAAATCTGAATGATTATTCTCACAGCCCTAAAAGAAAGAATCTATATAAACATCAATTGACTTACAACTACAATGTCAGAACCTTTGAATGTCACCATAGGAATGTCGGCCATTTCGAACAGAAAATGTTGATTAAAAAGCCATGTCCAAGGCTCAGTCAATTAAGGACCTTTTAATACATTTTTATATTTCTTGATACTCTTATTCACACCATTTTCAAATAAACTACGATCTAGAGGCACATGTCAACAAATTGTATGAGAATGTGTATCAACTTTTAAATAAAACAATATTTCATGAAAAAAGCCTTTATTTGAATCCATAATCAAGAATTTAGAGTTTGTCTTTTTATAATAAGGCAATCAGTCAGAAACTATGTTCTGACAATTCACAGAAATGACTCTGGATCTTAGTGGTCTTATCTTAAAATCAAATAGAAACTTAAATAATAGTTGATGGATCAAAGAGTGGTTTAAGGGATTCCACTAAATTGGCTGCGCCAAAGAGTCAAGATAAATTCCCTTTCTCGCAGGTTGAATAGACTGCGTGGAGGTCTTGCATTCGTACATGTGAATATTTTTGCTTCCCGGCGACACATCTGCGAAGCTTAGAGGTGACATATAACTCAAATATCTCAAACGCTTCCCATTCTTTGATTAATTACAAATCATAAATTCAGAAATATACCAAAACTTTAGAATACCCGTAAACGAACCATTTTGGTGGACAACTTTTTATCGCATATGATTTGACTAAATAATGGCTTGCGCTCGAGGTTTATCATCAAATACTTTTATTTACGCAGTTTTGTATGGTTATTTTGGCTAAAATCGTTAAATCTTCCTGTAATATGATTAATATTTTCATTGATTAATCTGGAAATATGGCGCAGAGCGTTTTAACGCAGCTTTTTGATTCAAGAGAGGTTTAGCGACTGAGTTCAGTAGAGATTCATTGTAGCCGTGTTTGGCACGATAAGTTATGGCGCTAATCTCTAAATCGTTTTATAAAACACTAAATGTTCACAATGCACTTTTAAAATAATCATCACCAAACAAATATGTTTGTTGGTGAATAAAATCATTCCTACACACATTCGCCATACTTATTTTGATAATAAAGTAAATGTTACTCTAATTATCATATTTAATGGAATAATATGGAGATAATTGGTCTAGCAAAATCTACATATTCGTCTACTATGGCTGTAAATGATAAACTGGTAAAATAATCTTCTGATTCTTATTGCGTCATTTTATACTTCACATAATGCTTTTAAAACATGATAATTTATAATAGATTATATAAATATCGAATACCCTTTTTCATTTTAGAGTTTTTTCTATCATGTGTGAAATATAATGCAGAGATGGGGGAAATAATACTAATTACATGAATGATATTTTCATTTAGGACAAATCTTGGCTTGGTTTAGGTAATGATAAATATCGAAAGACATGTTTTAGTAATCCCTAAATATAATGAACTTGTTTGGAGACAAATGAACCCACAAGAGCATATTAAATACTTGACACAAATTACAAACTTGTCGTCAGAAATTAGAAATGATGTAGAGAGAAAATCTTCTTGTTATAGTAATTCCAAAAACCATCGATTTTATGAATGTATTTCCTGTATATTTAGAGTGTATTCAATGATTAAATACTAGTATAAATAGTTTGTTAAATCAAGGTGTGAGTTCTAAGATGTCAGAAACAATTATATATTTCCGAAACGTAGATCAAAAATAACTAAACTTGTAATAAATGTCAATTTCAAACTACTTAATGTATATAAACTAACATACTCTCTATCTTCAAGATACGGAGAATCATGTGCTTTACCTCGTATATGGAATAGACCCTACACCAATTAAATGGAGTTTATGAGTCATTATCTCATTCAGCCAAATATTTTAAACGATAATATTGCAAATAAAATAAATTTGAAACCGATTGGAAGTACATTTTTGACAAATCGATTAAAAATTAATAAAACCACTTGAAAAAACATTTGCAAACTTTGGGAAACAGTTTTAGACTCTTTGCAATATTGCTGATATTATTGCATGCAATGATCGACATTGAAAAAGTGCAGAACAATGTAAATTATGAG
Organism: Thelohanellus kitauei; assembly: GCA_000827895.1. NCBI lineage: Eukaryota > Metazoa > Cnidaria > Myxozoa > Bivalvulida > Myxobolidae > Thelohanellus > Thelohanellus kitauei. The sequence continues at coordinate 129,545 of JWZT01001101.1, read as the reverse complement.
AATGCCTTTTATCACATATTTAACAAAATACATTCGCAGCATTTTTTGATTATTTCACTTATTTCTATCGCCGAATAAGCATTACACAGAACGCCGTTGGTTCAAAAATTCGCGAAAAAGTTTTCAGCCAACAATTTTAGGCCCTACAAAACACTACGTATCACTAGATTTCTAAATCTATTATTAGTCAAAAGACTGCTCTAGAACGCTTTGTGCCGAAAGGTCAGACTACATTTTTACAAAAATTATACTTTAAAAATCTTTAGAGCGTTTTGAAAAAATATTTCACGGTCCCTTTCAAATAAAATCATCAAAAGATGGCATTAATAACACTCTGTCTAAACGACGCGCATCTAACCATATTGAATGAATACGAGTGCGACAAAACGCTCTGCTCCAAATCGTCATCTCTCGACAGATTTATCGGTGATTAAAAAAAATCGTATCAAATCATACAAATATGAGATGTAAATGAAACTGAGTCCCAAAAAAAGCTTTCTTATGTTAGATTTTGTGCATGTTCTAAATCTAGATTGTCGTATATTTTCGTTTTGTGTCATAATTTTGTGTAGCCCTCAAAAGTTAAGTTAGAGATTTGTTTTTTAAATAATTGGAAAATACAGCTTATGACATCCGGCCTTCAAAAAATAATTGGTTCGCATCAACCATTAGTCAACAAACATAACCAAAGGGGTGCAATATTTGAGTAAAGTTAACCTAAAACTAATACTCATGAATATTCCCAATTTGTTTATTACTAAAAAAGGAAGGTCAAACACAATATGCGATTAAAATTCTTATTAATTTAAACTCTAGCTTAAATGATTTAACACAGAATATATTCGTCGATAAAATTTGCACTATAAATGCCCTTTATATTCGTCATCTCAATCGTAACAAATTTTCCTGTGTTTAAAATTGATTAAAACGTCTTTAATATTTATTGGTAAATTCGGCACACATCAGAAATCATATTTGGCATGCGCGATGATTCTTTTGATGTAAATAAACTTATTAAAGTCAAACATGCTCATAATAAACATTTTTGTTTATATTCATTTCAAATGGATTTAACAGATGTTTTTTGAATGGTTAATTGTTTCAAAGCTATATTGGTCGACCTCAGATCTATCAAATAAATATTCAAATATTATCCATGATCACTGCATGACTCAGTCAGTAATGATTTTGTTAATGTGGTACCCCTTTCAGTATTTTCCTGTGAGGACATGTATGGCGAAGATAGATTTATTCTTTGGAGCGTTATCAGGCATATGAATCAGGTTGCCAGATGGATCGAGGCTTTATCTATTACTGGATTTTGGATAATAATCACTCGATATTTGCAATAAAAGAGATCAACTAGTCTATTCTGTTAGTTCACTCCACTCCTCTGGGGAGTTTTTTTATCCTAAAGTCATCTTTGTCACATCCTCAATTTTGAGGGCGTGCGCTCTTGACTCTCTGCCGGCACAGTGACGATATTAAAAAAATTTTGAATTTTAGGTACGGGGGCTTTTTGCAAATATACAAGCTTACGTACATTATCATAGAAATAGGATTAAAATTTTGATTATATTTCCAACACATAATCGTATCATAAAATATATTTTTGAAATTTTTCGAAATCGACTTAATAAATTTATGGAAGTCAATACATTCGTTAGGAGATTCATTAATAAATGAAAAATATGGAAAGGAACTAAACTGAGTTCAATATCAACAGATTATGTTTAAATCATGTGATGGCAAAAACTAAATTATTCATTCAAATGAGGTTTGTCAAAAGCCGTTAAAGGCTTGCCCGATTATAGGAGCGTTGGAGGTAAATCTGATGTGAATATAAAAACTTATGTTCGAGAAATATCAGAATTACTCATTAATTCTCAAATAATCGTTTGCGTGATCATCGACTTTGATCGTATTTATCAACACAAATGATTCATAAATTAGCCAGTTTTCGTGTATTTCTGGTTGGAATCTTCGGGAAATAAATATCGGCCATTTCACTATGAAATTTACAGCTAAATAAATGAAAATAATCGACCAAGGATCTTGTTAATGATCAGCGATATTTCCAAAATAACAATAATATAAATATTTTTGGATTATTTCATACAGAAGAAGGATGCCAATGTTGATGATGTTTCTGGTCATTTTTTCGATCACAACAAGCGATTGTTGGAAGGTAGATAGTTTTGTCAACAGGTCTTCAATTTTCAAAATTCTGAGACGAATTTTTCGGTAAATATCACAATAGTGGTTAATTCGGACATTAATAAGTGATCTGATTTCTTAATTAGGCGTCCACTTCGGTTTGATGAATCGAACATTGAAGATATCTATATGAATTCGGACGAGGATTACTTAAATATCGATTTCTCAAACCATATATCTTGCATATGGATAAGGTGCGGGGTTAAGAATTTAACCGACGGTTATAATATTTCCCAGTGCTACTTCACATACTACAACAAAATTCAAAATGATGGATATTTCACGTTTGTGTACAAATCTGAATGGATTTTGAACAGATCAGGATGCATCATTTACAGGAACAGAATTCTTGGGTTTCGGTTAAAAAACCACCCTAAATGCTATGTAAAATTCGAACTCAAGCACTTAAAAATTACAACAAATGTCCGTGCGGTCGCAAATGGAACGAGACAAGTGTCTAGTTGTGAAGAGATAACTTCGAATTCCGAATCCGAAAAGGAGAATTGGATTTATCAACGAATTGCTACATCAATAAATTTTGGATCTTCAATTTTGACCAAGATCAATCCCTTCCTCTATGTTGAATTGTCGCAAAAGGTTTCGATAACAATTATGATATTCTTTTTGGCTGTGAATGCGATTCTCATCCTTACATTTAAGAGGAGGAATGAGGAAATTTCTTTTCGTGAAAACTGGTACAGAGAATGACATATTTAATTAGATTTCAATATTAGCTTTTTGATTTTCCGCCATTTTTTTGTTCATTTATTTGATTGATCTCCTCTGGTATTGTAAAAATATTTATGATTCTGTGTATAGACTTCTCATTTGGAACCTGATTGGGAAGGGGGTAGTATTCGATTGATTTGATGGACCATTAACGAAAATTTAAAATAAAAAAAGAACAAAATATGCGAATATGCATTTAATTGCCTTCATTTTAATTATAACTAGTGGAATCCCAGATTTGAACAAAGTTCGTTACTATGGACAGTTATGTGGTGCCATTAGTTACTTAAAGGAAAAAATTTAGTTTGATTTTCCGAGAATAAAAAATGAATTTCTGATGTTTTCCAGTATATTTTAGATTAACTCATAATTTTGGTCAAAAACCTTTTCCAATTATTCTGGTGGTGACATAATTACCAGCTAATAAAACATTTTATCTTAGTAAAGAATATCACACAAATAATCGATTTGAAGAATCATCCAACGATTAAAGCGTCTTGTGTATTTTATTGCGCTCGAAACAAGCAATAATCGGAAGATGCCAGATTTTTAAAAAATGATGGTTTGGGTGGTACAAACAATTCATGTTTAAAATTTTTTGTGAGATACAAAACATTAACATGGTGAGTGCTAATATTTGCCGTATTATTCTCCGTTATTATTGATTTATTCGAATATTTTTATGGATGGGATTGTTCAAATGACCGATTTAATGGCGGTACATTTCCTCATTGAATGCGAAATTATTCGGCATTTTTCAAAAAAATGTATTACCCTGAAATGCAGAAAATATATATTATCAACACTTATATACGAATATTCTCATTTAAAGAGGTCTGGCAACATTAAGTTGCTAGAAACGTATGAATCTCTAACATTAGCCATTTTTTTAGACAGTTGCTTTTTTCGTGGCATTTATTCTGTTCCTAAATCAATAATTATTTTAACATTTAAAAGAATCACAAAAGATAATGCTGGAAAGCAGAACACCTTCTGGAATTATATGTATATTTATAGGTTAAGCTATGAAATGAAATCGTAAGTTATCCTGATATGAACTACTTTGTGAAACATTTAAACGTTGAGAGATATTATAGGATGTAATGACGTTATTTACGTAACTAAATATCTTTATTTTACCTCTATCAGGTTCTACTAGTCATCCAGAGATATTCATTTTCAAATGCCAAATTTTTATTACAAATAAACGCAAAGAGGTTATGTCTTCAGCTTGTGTCAAAACTTATCAATAAATTAACACCATTTTTTCTTCCTTCCACCACTATTTTATAGTTCGATTGTAAAATATACCAAAAATGTTCCTTAAGGAATTAAATATTCAACCAAATATAAACTATATAACATATTCAAGAATACTGATTCATTATTCAGTCATGCTGAATCTCAGTTGGATATTCTATCATGGTTTATGCCTGAAATGTAAAAGTTTCTGGTAAAACACGAAATTTATTTCCGCACAACCCAGTGATTCTTGGGTGTAAAATTATTTAAATTAAGGTCATAAATCGTTACAGGGTGGTGTGGAATCTGGTCCCTCAGACCACCACGTCAAAAAAAGAGAGCCTAATCGTCCGTCGCCAAGTGGTCGAAGGATCGACCACCCACTTGGCCGTGAAGAGCCGGCGCTAAACTGGTTGTTGTTACAACCCTAGTTTAGTGAATGGTAAGTTTTTCTGATAAATCGTCATGAATGTTAATACTCTGCTTAATCAGTTCATCGTTTTCAGTAAATACATATCTGATGGCTTTAAAATGTTTCCTTATATATCTATTCTATTTCGCTACATCTAGGTTGGCAGATTTCATCCTTTTTGGCGGTATCCAATCAAAGATAAGTAGAAAAACTGAGTTATCGACAGTCATTTTTTGCATTCTGTATGACCTGATATGTTTATATTTGATGCTGTTAAAAACTTGATGTCTGGTCGGTTTTGAATAAAACTCTTCTGCGCGAGTATGATCATTCTTGACTTATCAATAATCTGAAGTTTCATCAATCAATAGCCTATATGTAGCAGAACCGTATATCTACATCATGGTTTTTATCAGTCATATTTCAAGAAATGATTCTGAAGTGGAAAGGTAAATGTCGATGTGCTAGTTGTTTGATATTATGTGTATGCTCCGTAAGTTATTAATTGATAAATCAATGATATTTTCTTGGGATGGAAAGTAAAAATGGTCGTTTTGATAAATTACTGGCATCGGCTAGCATTTGATAGGTTCAAAAGTTAATTTTTGGCAGTTTACAGACAGGCCATCGATGACATACCAACATAGTTTTAGTTCAAAAATCGCCATACCACCCTTTCGCTACGGTAAATTTACAGCGATTGTAACCACCATCGTTGAATGTTATTCTTGGCATTTATATGTTGAGGCCCTTCAAAGACAATTTTCCTCTAGACAGTCTGCAGCACTAGGTAAAATTAATGACAGAGGTTTAATTAGCCTATGTTATTCACGGATGCACTTTTGATGTTTAGTGTGTTTTAAAAAGGGATGTGAATTAGATTTTCTGGAACTCATTCATAATGTGTTGTCGAATCGGGTTTCTAATCATCCACTCCGTGCATTTTTAATGTTATTGCAGACACTTTGTCCGGCGTATAAAGTAGGAAATTGAATCTATCCCGGTTGAACTAATAATCACTTTCAACCTGATAAATTCTAGACGGAATTCAAAACATCCTCACTGGAAATTATATTTAATCAAGGCAGCCTAAATATAGTTGAAATATTTAACCTATCAGATTAATAATGAAGCAAATGTTGGTTTTTTTGTATTTGTGAATATGTTCCGAAACTGTAAAGCTGTTTTAATGACGTAGAGTTATCGTTATCATAATCTGTAAATTTTATTACAAGACATCCCCTGCGTAATTGTGTAACGCACAGTTTATCATTTTTGTTACGTTTTTGGTACTTTAAATTTGGTTAACTGGTGTTGCGATTGTTCGGTTTTAGGTTTTTACCCTTTCATAACTAGAATTATAGTTTAGGGGATGTCCATGAATATCAATTAGCCAACCTGGTTAATCTAGTTGCGTTCTTTGTTATTTGGGTATATATTTGTCTTCAAAGTTAGATGTTAACATCGTGTTTTTGGGTTCATTTTATGATATGATGTTTATCGTTTGTTATAATTCTCAGAGATAATAATATGTTTCTGGAATATACTCATCTAGTCAAACGTAATAAATGTAATCTTGACTTGTGGATAACATGGAATTCTATTCTAATATGCGGAACTAGGATATTATGAAGTGTTTTAGTCTTAATAGCTTAAATGCAATAAATTTCTGGAAAGGGCAGTACTCTATAAATTTTCATTTTTACTAGTAGCGATCTTTTAAAAAACCCTTTTTACCCAGCAAACATTTTACACATTTTTCTAGAATAAAATTAAAAATTACAAGTTCACTTTAATATCAATGAAAATGTTCACGCATTGCCTATCTCACAATGTTAAAAGGTTGTTGAAATGATGATTAAATTTACCATCTTTTTGAGGCCAAAAAATGTAAGCATGAGAATTTATTCGACCTAGACAACTGACGTTTCAAACATGCTATTTTAGGTACAGTTCTAACACTCCCCATGCTATAAGAAATAGATTAAGACGATAGTCTCATTTTTGGTCCTCAAGGTGGGAATAAATCATTAGTTAGGAGAATAGAACACTTGAGATCAAAAGCGCCTGTACTGAATGGAACAGAAGGAACTTCACTAGTGATTCAAAATTTAGGTTTTGCGTGTTTAGATGATAGAAAAATAGGTAATCCATATCATTAACTCATCTTTTTGATTTTTTCCTAATTTTCGTTAAAATAAGGGCATTTTTAGGGTTGATCATGCACTTATGATTCATCGATATCGGATATTTATCGATTATACATTTACATTTTAGCCCCTTTTACCAAGCAAATAGTTACCCAAAATTGACTACTTATGGTCAAAACAGTTATCTCTAATTATTCCCTATCTCCATTCAATATAAAAGCTACCATTCAGTCGCTGTTAGAAACAAATAACATGTATAAACTTTATGTTTTTTAACACATAATACGTCCAATGAAATTGAATATGTAGTTCAGCTTTATAACAAATTTAAACAAGTTAGTAAAAATCGATGGAAGCTGTTCGTAAATTTTCAGCATATTTCGTGAAATTGGTGTAAGTATCGAAACCTAATATTCAGAAATTTTTTGTTAAAATATATATTATAATAAATAAAATCAACACATTTTTGAAACCTAGATTTACGTTATTGGTGTTCGTTACCCACGATTGCCCAAAACAGCAGATTGTAGAAGACCAATTTTAAATACGAAGCTCCCAGATTTTTCATCGGTTCTTAAACGGCCAGTTATCAGTATAAGATATTCTGATTTGGTAAATTCGTGAATTATTAAGCGATTATGACCTAAAATTGGCGTAATGCAAAACCTTAGTTTTACCATTCGGACATTTTCAATGATACAACTATCTAATATCTATGGATATGGAATTGGTTGATCTCTATAGGGCGTTTTTACATGTCATAGCTTGGATAATTTGAAATGAATAGATATTGACTTATCTGAATGTGTTCGGTGATGACATAATTTGTCGGGTTAAAATTTGTCGTGCAATTTTTCATGATATATTAGTCATTATTATGGAGCTAGTACAAGCATGTGTACAGTTTTTTTATGTTACAAATTATTATCACTGTTGTTCTTATCACAATTACATGGCCAACATTTGCGTGTTAATGCAAAAGAATCATGTTCGACATATGCCGTACTTTCCGATACTTTTTTAAAGTAACACGTGAAAATGATGCGCGTTAATAGACTCAACTTTAGAACCTGTCATGCAGAGTAAAGATAATTCTTTGTCGTCATGATTTTGGAATGTGTTACCAAAGAGATTTTGATTGATATGAATTTAACTGATCACTAATTTTATACACAGGCTCTCATTCTTTATCATAATAATTTAATAGTAGAATTATGTGATGCCACTGTCCTCAAAGATCTGAGGCTGATTTTTTAATCACTAATGTCTCTTATCTTATCTGTGATTATCTACTTTCCGTAAATTAACGTATATTTACGAATCCCTACTATTTACATAGACATAAACCATGGCCGTTTATATATTCCGTTCCTTATTATATATAGTTTTTATTTAAACGTTCAGCTATGACGTAATAATTAACAATTATGATGCACTTCATTAGATCATATAATGAAGATTTTCACAATGATTCGATGAATAATCATAGTGTCAACAGTCGTTTTACGCATGGTGTTCATCATAAATCACGCACATCTCATTTTCTATCGCGCTTATCCGTTTATTTTCCAAAAAAATTCCAAACAAACAAAAGTGTACCGAAATCAACCATTAGTATTTATTTTTCATATTCATAAATCAAATAATTTTTTTGCGCGATTTATGACAAAAAACCCTTTCAGTAAACACTAGTTTTCATCTGATAAAAAATTATACCTGTCTCATAGGTAGATTAATGACACAATATTATGGCTTAGTTGACAGAAAACGTAGATACAGCTCCGATTAATGGCGTTTATGATCCCATATAAGCCAAAAAAACTTATGTCAATTTTAGTTCTTGAAATTTTAAGAGAGTTTTCTTCAAATTGATATATTTCGAAACGTAGATTTTCGCTAAATTCGCATCAAACTTTTGCTGATGAAATCGTCATGCACACGATTTATATATGCTCTTAAAAAATTTAAGGCTATTTTTACGCCCCAAACAATCTTATCTTATCTGTGCGCTCACAAAAGTTTATTAATCTTCTGTCATTTCAAATGTTGGTGTTAGGTGCGACCGCCCTATGGGTATTCCTTGCCTCGGTATTTGATTTTTATCTCCATTTTGACACATCTAGCCATTCATTTATATTATTTCCATCTGACTAATGCTTTTTTTATAACCTGATTTATTTATTCATGGAGAGCGGGCTAACTACAAAAATATGTAAGCTATTGCGATCGGAAACACTTCTAATCATGTTTTTATTCATTAAATTTATTTTCTCATTTTTTCACCATTTTACTATGGTTATAATCTCTTTGTATAACTCGTTAAAAATCGCTATGACATGCGCGCATAAATGATAAAAATTCTAATTACACAATTTGGTTTACAATTAATAATGAGATAAATTTATCTGTTCATTTTTATGATAATCTACTGCTTTTCTGATTTGATAAATGATAACTTGTGACGAAGATTTCAGCATGACATGACATATTGTTTAATTGATGATTCTAAGACGTTAGACGTGCGGGTTTATGGTTTTTGTCGATTTTTGTGCGCAAAAATATCAACCTTATTAGCATCAAGATTGTAAGTATTTAAGAATATAATATTAAATTATGAATCTACTGTGTAGAATCTCTGCTCGAAACAGGTTAGCATGGTCTTCATTGCTGATTGAATGGTAGCCTTCTGATACCGCGCTCTTCTGAACAGCCTTTCGTCAAACCTGGCATCGATCATGCAATTATTAAAACATGCAACCTAAATGTCTGAATCGACGTTACGAAACCCTCGTATTAATCGTGAATTTTGATTGTAGTTTACGGGACCAAAATCTGTTAAGGGTTCCATGTCCCCATTGGAAGTTGGTGTTGTATTAGATTCTCAGAATCTTTACAAATTCCCTGAAATGAGTTCAATATTACTCCTACGATTATCTACAACCACATTCGATCAATCATGTCTAATTTTTGACTAAACTACTCCTCCAAGTAAACATCTCTTCTGTCAAGGAACTATTTTATTGATTTTTCATATATTATTGAGGTATAGAGTTATATACGGTAGGTTCGCTAGGATCTAACGGTTTTCTATCACCCATAGATTTATCGTCTGGATCTTAAGACCACAGAGGGTTTTTCATCGATTTTTTCAGTTAGCTCTGCTCCATTACTTTTTCTTTCGATCCATGTACTTTGTAATTTTCATCTTTACGGATATTTTACGGTCTTTCTATACCCCTCTGTATGTACCAATTGAACAAAAGTATTTCTATTGTTTTGAATCAACGATAGTTGTAATCGATTACCATATAAAAGCCTTGCTGTTTATTTGTGAATGTTGACCCATCGACTGGAACAAATAATTATCGCCAATTCGCAACTTAATGTTAAAATTACTCGTATTAAAGTGTTTTGTTTGGCATGTTTGGGCTGTCATAAAGCTTTGATAACCTACGAAAGAATTCTTTGTTGTATTGTCTGCTTAAGGGAAAATATATTTGAGCGGCTTATAGAGTCCATGACCAATCAATATGGCGGCTGTTTGAACAATTGCTTTAATTGAGCATAGCCTTTTGTCTCATTTATTTTCTAATGTTATATCAAGATGCTATAGATTTAAGAAAGCGATCCCATTCATCGTCGTCCTTCGATCTTTTCCTGATATAATTTATTAAGGTTCTGTTAATACTATCTACAAGCCGGCCTATTAAGGATGAAGAAGAGATGTTTGTTTACGTATCTCAAGCTTATCAAACACCTCTTTTAAAATTTGCGTTTGAAATTGCGTTCCGATATATGTATTAACTTAGATTGACATTGCGTACTTGATAGCGAACTCGTCTATAAACTTTTGGGTAGTATTCGCGGTAATATTCTAAAAGTTAATGGTTTCATCAGACTTAAAATTAGTCATATATAATCGGAATAAAACGATTGCCAGCTTCTGACTATGGCAACAGAATTGTTATATCGATTCTTAGCCTTTCTACCAAAACGTTTACAAATTTTGTAATGTGAGCTAATGCCCATATTTATGGGGATTGTTTTCTTCGTAACATTCTTGTAAGAAGCATCCACGGTTTCGATATCTGGGAGCACTGAAGGCCAATATTATCTGTCAATGATGTTTGAGAATATTTTATCAATTCAAAAATGACCTATTCGATAATAATTTTCTTCTTTGGCAATTTGATACCACATATCGAAGTGCCTACATATTTTGCATACACATGCTCTTTAAAATATATCGTTGACAAATTTGAGTGATTTTATAATGAGTTTTAGAACTCGGTAAATTTTATCAATATGTGCAATGTTCGATTTCAAATGGCCGTGATTACTCTGATAACAGGGTATCCCTTCTGTCTAGCGGATAACTCCTGCCACGAATCTGGAATGCTATCATGATAACTAACATGATTATTTGAAAAAAACCTCATTTATCTTAACAGTTAATAGGTATTCAATATTCGACAATCATTTTCTCTTTACGATCGTAAATTTATACACTGCAAACAAACCAATCCGCCTCCTAAGCTGATGGCCAATATTCCTACGTTTCTTCGAGACTTCAAGGGCTGGTGACAAGTTCTGATGACAAACTACTTACCCAATATGTACTGTCTGGATGTTTGAGTGGCCATATAATGGCAAGAAGTTCTCTCATTTAACTGTATATCCTTTTTCTGACGCATCCATCACACTTCTTGCGTGTAAGATTACCTGTTTCTTTACATCCGAAATTCATGTTTTTGAGATAATACTGCCCTTTGTGTATCAATTGAAATCAGTATCGAGTATAACTGTTATATTTATGTCTGAGTATATGATATTGGGTATAGAAGGAAGAATTTTAAATATGATAGAAATAATCACGATGAATATGTGTCAATGTAAATTTAGAATAATTTTGAGTGAACAGTGAAAGTTGGTTCTCGGTTCTGGCAATTTTTTTTTCAATGATGAATAATAGGAATATAGGCGAAAGCTATATTGAAGTGCTTTTATGATTTCGCAACTGGCTTCTCTCACAGCCGTTGATGTATGTTGGTAAGTTTTAAATCCCTTCACTCAAATGATATACCTTAAATACTTAATTTCCTTGGCAGGAAACCCAATATTTTAGGTTTGATTTTCACATGCAAGACGATTTTAGTACTTTAAAAGTTGTTTCTAACAACTTAAGGTAGTTATCAATAGAATCGCTGAAAACGATAACGTAGTCTCTGTAAGTTACAATACCGTGTTTATTAAATGCCCGAAAATATTGTCTACCAACGGCTGAAACATAGCTGCGGCATCTGATAATATGAAAGGTATCATGTTATAATAGTGTAGACGTAATAATATGCTAAATTTGGTCATATCTTTATCCTTGTCTCTGACAAAGATAGGCCAGAATCTAGATGGCATATCTATTGTTGGCAAACATTTCCTGCTATTGAGCATGTAATTTGTGTCGTCGATTCTTGGACCAGGATAGATTTTTTTTTGCTAATTAAATTTGAGATAGTCGGCTCAGAGTCTCAGATTCTTAGCATTTTTGGTACCATAGATATTCGACTAGCCCACTCTGGGGTCTATTTCGATATAATACCCTCATAAAGTAAATTTAATACGTATCTGCGGTTGTATTTGTAAAAGAATGGCAGTCAACAAGTATTCTGTTTTTTTGGGTGCTCAATAGAGCATAACTCTTTAGTGCTGCACGAAACTAACTCTTCATAGATAATAATTGCCCATAGAAATGGTGTCATGATATTTGATTATAAGAGGTTTCTTAAAGATTATCAACGACTTTAAGAAAAATCGAATAATTTGGCACATTATCTAAAATGCTCTCTAATGATTGTTAATTCTGTTTAGTTATAATGATGGAGGACTGACCTCTGGCCCCCGTTTTGGTCACGGTGACCCGATTCACAGACCTACAGCTTTCTAGGTATAGACTTAAAATTGTGTATCAAAATTCAAATGTTTGAGGAAGCATATCCTGATAAAAAGTTAAAATATAAAGATATAGGCAGCAACGAATTTAAATTCATATGAGCAATTATTTAGATGTAATGATATTGTCGAAGTACACGTTAAGGTGAGTGGTGGTCCCCAAGCCATAATGGGGATTTAGTAGGTTTGGGAATAAAATGGATGTTATTGGAAAAATCATACCTTAACGGAGATACCGTTGATCTTGTATCAAACAGAGCATTTATACTCTAATCACACACTTTTCCTTTTACATAGAGAGGTTTTATAGAGTTGGTACGCTTGTAGATTTTTGGATTGGCTGATGATAGTTTATAAACCATTGTCGAGCCAGCTCTGAAGCCAGCAGAGGTATGGCTTGGTCTGCAAGGATTTAGGCAAACAATGAGTCCTCGAACCGAAAGTCTCATAAATTTATTAGCCAGCTGTTGAAGACCAATTTTTAATTCTACTATCCCAGCATCTTTGCCCGATGTATGTAGCAATTAAACACCGGACTACTTGAAAATTTTTTCATTTTGTAGATATCGATTTATCATCTTCAACGCCACACCAGAAATCTTTGTAAAATTTTGTGACAAGTTTTTTTTCATCAAATATTGAATGGTCGGGAAATAAACCATGTGATTAGAACCTATTATTTCTTGATTTCGTAGCATCATTTGTGAAAATTTGTTAACTCTATCGCAAATCGGCGTAATTTTTGCACCTTTATATTGATTGTACCTACAAAAAACCACAACGTGCTTCTGTCCTTCTAACTCTTTTTTCATAGATTTCAGGTTAGAATTTAACGACATTGCCATGACTTTTCTCGGTCATATCAATCTCTAATACAAGATAGAATATGGTGTCATCAAGACATGCAAGTCGAGCATCCTTGAATTCATCTCCATTTTAGCTGTGATACATGTAAATTATTTATGCCACTGGACGCAATCTATTAGACATCTAAAAGGAAAAATAAATTTAGATATCTTCTACTGCCACATAGTTGTAAATAGTGCAATATTACATTTGCGATTATCTAGGACCAGATACTCCCATTCATATCTAATAGCTGCGGACACCACATTGAGCTACGCGGCCCATAATATCTTTTTCACCCTTTTTTTCTGTATCCCGTTTTCAAAAGCTCAGTGAGGAGAACAATGACCATTTAAAATTATTTTAATATTTTTCTGCGTTAGATACATTATCTCGATAATTTGTTTGTTAATCTAAACAAAAAATTCTGAGAAATATTATATTTTCACATCCGTATTTTTTGAAATTTTCAATCGAGACGAACCTATGTAGAAATGTACCACGAAAAGAATGAAATGTGGTTGTAAGTTATATTTGACACTTTTTTAAATGGTCGCATGAGTACCTATTTAAATGCCGAAAGTTTGAATACAGATAATTCAAATTACATTTAAACAGCTGCAACTCTCAGACACTTGACAACAGATTCACAATAATATCTGATATACCGTTAAAAATGATGCTATATGACCAATTTTGTTAGTAAATTATTTTTAGTGGCTATTTTCAGGAATGTCCTCTACGTTGAAGGCTGATGATGGAATTTTATGCCGAATAAATTATTGCAAATGCGAATCATTATTTAAAAATATTTTCGTTGGAAGTCGGTTAAATCAACTGCCATGTTTTGAAATGAAATATATCGGTTTTTGAGACAATATTCGACCAAATGATGATCTTTTAAATCTAAAATAATTAAATGAATTTACCAATCAAATAATATTTGCTTTTGTTAAGTTAACTTTAAAAATGAACCTGATAAATTATTGGGCATGTTCCGATTTTTAAACATAGATTCCGGTGATTTACGCCCCTCATGTCATTCCATTAGACAAACCTCTGTCCAGTATGGGTATTCAATCTTTCATTCTAGCTTCATCAGTTGAAGAAGCCAAACTGAACTCAAAAGCTACAATTGAAGCTGACCGTCAGAAAAAATTGTTTTACCTAAAAGTACAACAACAAAATTTGAAAATTTTGGAGGAATTGAGGGCGGAGCAAAATCTAAATTCTGCTGTGAGAACACCTCGCGATGACCCTTATGAAAATATCACTCCAAATGATCAGGTATTTGAAAAACAGTTTAATTCATTATTTCTTCAGCGATCACATTAGAAATCATATTTCTGTTGGGATCTCTCCCGCAATTTCTGTTCATAAGACAAATATATATTTAAACCATAGCATATTCAATTTTTTAAATTTTCCATTTTAAATGGTGTGTTTATTTAAATATTTGTTAGTTTTGTCATTTTCCAAAAAACACCATTGATTAACTATAAACTTTTTCTCATTTATTACTTTCGCAAGTTTCGTTTAAAAAGTATGTATTTTTTAAATACTTTTATCCTAAAATTTGGTATCGAGTTCCGACTACAACGTCAAACAATAATTGGTTCACATACGCGTGTGCTTACGTGGCCACAATTGATCGTTGTACCGATCTAAAAGCTTTCTTAAGTTACACATGTATTCATAAAAGCACGTACATATTATCAAGTTTGTTTAGGAATTTGAAAATGTAGAAGGTCAGGATTGACAAGTGCGGACAGTAATTTAAAGTTTAACTTCTACCATACTCGTTTTTTTCACAATGTCTACTTATTACAGAATTCGTTTACTTTTCATATATGTATGTGTTTTATTAGTTACAGATACGTAAAAATCTAGGATACATAGCGATGGCGAATCAAAATCAAACTGAATAACAATGTGAATGTCCAGTCTAACGTATGATGGCCTTATATATGCTCTTCGGCTTTTGACCAGCTCTTGAGTTAAGAAAGGATATCCCTATGATTTTTAATTGAAAACTGTATTTTTGGTAAACGCTGGAGTTCAACAAGCATATAGGATCTGAAAATAGTTGTAGCTTGAATTTTAAAATATCAGATGAATGTTAATGTTATGGTTGTCTCATTTTCATTCTCATATAATAATCTTGACATTGATTAAATCATATTCGGTTTGATGGTATGTTAATATTTCATTCGTCAGTCTCCGTTTATTTATTCAGTATTGAAAAAACCTGTTAACTTATATGTGTAGGTATAGATCAGAATGAGGCTTCTAAAATATTGTTTTAAAATATGTCGCTAGATGGCCTGGTATGGTCTCAATAAATTTTTATGCTCTTGACGTGTTGATTCTCAGAGATATTGCTCCAAATCCATGGAGATCATTAATTGGAAACGTTATAAACACTGTATAATATTATTGATCGGACGAATCATTGTGATGTTTTCGAGTTAGCACAGATAAGTCATCTATTTTTCGGTGTAATTCTTGTAGTCTTGCGATTTTAATAATCATGTTAATTTCATTATTTAAAAACACGTTTTATTAAAAATTTTGTTTTTCATTTCTTATGATTAGGAAGTTACAGGACGTGAAGTGGATGAGAAACCTGGCAGAGAGATTGCCTGTATTTGATTCTTTCTAAAAATAGCTTTCAGGGACACCGTTAATCAATCATCGAGAGCGAGACAAACGACAGATTCAGAATATTTATTCATTGCCAAGACGCCTATTCAAGAGCACCATTATGTTGTTCATGCAAATTCGTGTAAAGAATATTTATGTCATTTCAGATCCAATTCAGTATGGAAACCAACAAGAAATGTCACCTCCTTCGGGGCATGTAATTAGTTATTTCAAATATATATTTAAAATGACGGAATTTGTCCAATATAATTATTATTTAACTTTTCAGTGACATTCTGTGAATTTGACCGAGATCATTTTTTCCAAGCGTTTTTAACACTGACTAAGATATTGATTTTGTAGTCCAAACATTCTGATTTTTTCGAGAATGCCCTACGATAAGGCTTCTCCGTTCGTATGGAAAAATTTTATTAAGCATGCGCTTTATGTATCATGTAAACTACATTATTTATACACATGTTTTACATTTCTTATGAGTAGGACGTTACCAGAAATGAAGTAGAGATCATGTCTGATGGAGGAAATACTTGTATATTTATCGTTATTAAATTAGCTTCAGGGGCTATCCAATATCCATCTACCAGTTCGGAAGAATCGACAGAGTCAGACTACTCCTTCATGGGAAAGCCACCGGTGGAAACTAACAATGTTGAAGTCTATACTCCTGGTGTTGGCGAAGAATCAGATTATGTTGATCCTGATGATTTTGGTAAAGAATATATATGTCATTAAGATCCAAAACAGGCCATAGACCAGTCATGGATGTCATCTCATTCTGGCCAGGTTAGTACATATTTAATTTATTTTTTAATTGAGTGCATTTTTCATGTAATTTAAAACTTTGCCGATTTTTATTCTACCGGTCCATTTGAAAATCATTACCGGAAAACATGTCCGTTCAATGTAGTCAGTGTCCGCTGATTATTGTTAATTCATTTATTATTCATCAGATAATAACGTTTTAGTTCATATATTATTCGGCGTGAGAGGTAATTTGATTCCTGTCTCTAATTTACTGTTTGAATATTATGACCGCGTGTATCACTATCTTACTCGTGTTTTTTCTAATCCTATTTTGGCTAAAGGTTTTTCACGAGACATTCTACCTATTTCTAATCAGGATAGTGTATGACTCGCAATCCAAACAATCTCTACTTAATAACTCGGAACTCTAAGGTTTGTTTACCACGAAGAGGTCCGATCGCAAAGTATAATTATGGTAATTTTTGTCTGAATTTAAAAAATACATTGTCTGAAATATTCTATTTTCGCATCTTTTTTTTGTAAAATCGCCAGAAGATAAGAACCAAACAAAGATATATATACACTAAGTCTATGATTAAGGATGGAATCTTTTGACAGTTTTTAAAATTATAACACCTCGAGACCTGTTTAAGACATCAAGATCTGGATAAAATGCTAAAAATTGCATTTAAACAGCATTAAATCTCAGGCATTTGTCAAAATATGTAAAATGATCGCTTTAAAACGTTAAAAATCTCCCTGGGAGACCAGATTTATTTTACTTTTTTCAGTCGATATTATCACATAATGCTGCTTCATTTTATGCGGATTATCAAAAATTGCGCCCGTTTAACGGTGGATAAGTTAGAATAAACATTTTAAGATATTTTCGATCGATCTCAGTTTATTGTTGTTCATTTATTATCAATGAAATAATTTGTATTTTGATATTCGGCAAAATGTTTATCTTTGAAGTCGTCAATAATTGTTTAAAAATACCCGATAAAATATCGTTAATATGTCGTTAATTACACATTTAAATTTGACCAATTCTTTTAAAATATTCAAATTGTACAATTTTTACATTAGATTCCACTGGTTTATGCTCCTGACGACACACCAAAAGAAGCCCCTCTGCCTGATACGGAATACAACCGCCAGAAACAATTGTTTAATTCAAAATTGAAACAACAAATTTCAAAACTTTTGGAAGAATCGAAGGCACAGCAAAATCAAAATGCTGGTGTGAAAACAGAGCTTGATGAGCTTTCAGCACGTAGCGTGGCTACAGATAAGGTATTTTAAACCCAATTACATTATTTGCGTATGTAATTACTCACCAATCTCAAAACATGAATATTTGTCTAGATGTGAATAAAATATATGTAACCCACAAAACTTCCTATCAATACTTATAATCTCTCTTTAAATATATGTATTACTGATAATATTTTTGAGCTTTTAATTCATACAACATCCTTAATATGCCCCTAAATCTTTCCTGCTTGTCACGATACGCATGCTAGTTGATAAATGAGTGGTAAATAGCTTTGAGTTCTCGTGGGAATTTCTAATCTTCGTAAAATTTAAATATGCATAAATTTGATATTTATTCATAAAAGCACATTCATGTTATCGAAGGTTTATTTGTGTTTAGGAGCTGCCGAAATCAGGTAAGTGAGATTATGACGATGTTTTGTTGTAGCTTTGACAGATTTCCATTTGTGCTGTTTGTTTTGCCAGCCGTTTACTTTTCAGCTATCCCTGTATTTTTATTGGTTCCAACTGCGTCAAACACGTGGTTACGCTGTTTGTTGCCTCTATGAATCAAACTGATAGATGAATGGCATATGAATCTTAAATATGGTCACCATCTCTGTTCCCATTCGCCGTTGACCGAAACTTAATTAAGGAAAGTATATTCAACGAATTTTCATTAATATTTTGATTGTTCATAATTGCGAGAACTCATTTTTGAGATACTCTCTAAAAAGAGCTTTTCCTGAAATTTGATAATCCCAGGTGAATTTAATATCCCAAATTTATTGTTTTCTGTTACAGTTAAAGTTTTCGATTTTTACGAAATCGTTTAACTTCGCGGTAATCCGTCATGCCTCTAAAAGTTGATTGTTTAATACTTTTTGTAACACTTTAAGAAGAATTTTTTATGAAATAATTATTTATAAAGTTTATTCGTTGTTTTTACTAATGTATAAAATCCAAATTTCCCTTTTTTACGATCCGTTCGATAACTCATTTCATTATCCATCAATTTTGTAATTCCGTGTGATTATTACATTCATTGTGGGCTTTTGAATCCCGCATACTCTCCTGGTTTTCGAATTACGCGGTTGAAAGACATTTACAATATTTTTAATTGAAAATAGTTGCTAAAAATATCAGACAATATTATATATTTAGAAGGCAAAGACTCGTAGAGTGAGACTGAAGTATGAAAATTGGGAACCGAGTATTTATATCTTTAAAATTTGTTAACTCGAATTCACCAGAAATCAGGAATCCTCAACCAAAATCAAGACAGCCCACAAGAAATGCAGATTCTTCATTTCCTTACGAACTACCTGATATTTCAGAGCTTGATCTGGGGTCATTCAGTTCAGGACCAGTAAGCAAATTTTTCCAAAATATTTAATTTCTGCTAAACATTTTTCAAAATTGATAAAATTAGCCTTTATCTCAATTATTTTTCTTATTTTCTTTAGCGGTAATTTTTAAAGTCAATTTACTAAACAAATTTATGAAATTGAAAATCTGTTTTTTATATTTAATTAGGATCTTCATTTAATCAAATAGACACATTTAAAGTTGGGCAGTTTTTAAATATAGACCTTATTTTTCGTTATAAAATATATGATAATGTTCGCTTTTAAGAGCTGCCGTTTCAAATGACTTCTAAGCATTCTGACATTATTGTCCCAATCTTGATGTCTTAACAACCATATCAATAAAATAAAATGAGGAAACCGTGTGGAATGTTTCTCTATAAGAATATTTCTCAATGATGATTTAATTGAATCATTTGTATTGAAAGATTACCGGAATTCATTTAAAAATTAAAATTCGATGAATTAATTTTAGTCGTTTAGATGCCTTACATTTCAACTTGGAAAATAATAAGACAGACGAGTGAGTAATCCAATAATTTGAGCTCATTTTTAAATAGAGCTCTTAATTTCGGCTCTGTAATTGAGTTTTTTATGTTTTGATGAGAAAAATCGGTAGCTTTCGCTTTGTAACAGCTGTTACATTTTGAAAGTTAAAAGAGATAGCCTTAAGAATTTTTGACGACTATTACATCTTATATTTAAATAATCTAATCGTTTTTGAGTTTAAATTTTCCAATAAATCATATTCATGCTACTTGTCACAGTCAGTGACGTCATCGGTGGCAGAAATAATTATATAATTAGACCAATTGATCGGTAACCAATTTGACATGGTTTAAACTCATTATTTGAACAAATTTTCATTTCTATCAGGATCCTTTTCCAAATATGTTTAAAAACTGGGT
>JWZT01001101.1:83528-108894 GCA_000827895.1 Thelohanellus kitauei | reverse complement strand
TGACATTCCTTCTAAAATGATCAGAAAGGGATTTTTTAGAAATATTAGAGGTTGATTTAAACTTTTATATTCATTATCAAATTCATACAATTCTTATTTGAATAATAGCCATTAAAACTATAATCATCCACATTCAAAGGCTCAGGTTATAAAAGTTGTTCATATCGATTTTATTTTGTCGGAAAATCAGGTTTTTGTTATGATAAACGACTTTGAAATGACAAAATTGTCAAATAAAAAATTTTATCAATGTATAATTTTCTCGAATAACGGCACTAATTATGGTTTTGAGTATATGTATAAAGTTAGAAATTTAAAACCAGGATTAAAATAGTTGAATAAGAATGCTTACAGGGTTTTCGGTCAAAATAACCGTTTGTCAAGTCCAGTTCGGCGCGGTTGTTTTTTTCGGCGGTTTCAGATAAATTTGAATTTTGTCCATTTAAATTTAGTTTTTCGTGTGCCAAATTGGACTTAAAAACGCAGCAAAAAACAGCGGCACTAACTTGGAATGGACGAACGCTAATTGGGACCTAAAAGCTTGTATGAGTCGACATCTCGAATAAAATGGATCAATGATAAATTGTTGATTTAAATGACTACTTTAACAAATGATTCTGGGTATATTCAATGTATAATTATAACAATATAATCTCTCCCATAAAAGGTGAATGGCGGCATTCTCACGGTAGCCCACTTCTACAAATATTGGTTAATATTATTCACTTCTATTAAGTAACCTTTCATTCAATCATATTTGAATTCGCTAGTCTTTGTGTCAAACCATTTTATCTTTAGAATCTTCACAGTTTATTTATCTCGAGTGAAAATTTTAGATATTTAATAACGTCAAATGATTTTGGAAAGTCAATTGAGAATATCAGCATCATACAAATTTTAATATATCATCCATACCGTTCTTGATGATTATTTATATTGACTCGTAGAGATATCAACCGATTCTCATATTTCAACCACGCATGCGAATTCTCGGCAATCAAATTTTTATTTCATAATAAGCCAATGTTCACAATATTTCTTCGAATACTTTGCGTTGAATAATTCGTATAATTTACTATGAAGTCATTTGATGTGTAAGAGAATCAGCATTCTTTCCTGCAATTCAATCGTTGGAAATTTTAATTTTCAACCTTTTTAAGACTAAGTTCGTTATTGGCATCTAGAAATGTATTAATATCATTTCTAAAATGAAAGGCCTGAACTGAGTTTAAGAGAGGGCACCAATGATTCAAATTGCTAATTTTCAGTTAGAATTCTCTCTAAACGTATGCAAAAAAGTTTAATCATAGTTTATTGAAAGGTCTGACCTTATTATCTTATTGTAACCTCTTTTTATAGCAAGATGAGGATATTTTGAACTTTTGATTATGTGTTAGAAGTATTTTTAAACAAACACAGTGAAAATAAGAAATTTGGGGAAGAAAAAACTAAACTAGGTTTTGTAATACACAACCAGTTTACATCCGGATTTTGAACGCCAAGAAGCTGGTCGACCACTCGGGGCCGGATGATGCGGCGCTCTCGGCCACCGTATAGACGATCTTTGCACATGAATCCAGATGCCGTTGAGGCCTAAACCAGGCCTTAGTTTCTCTGTAGCGGCTTTTCTGATTTTTTTGGCATTGTAGCCACCGTTTACCATCTGGGTAGGTCTTCCTACCACCATCTTTCAGCGTGTGGCCCTCCATGTCTCGGATCCTGAGGAGCAGTTACCTGCCTAGTTGTGGACCACACAAGCTGGGCTGGACTGACAGGGCGACCTCGTATCGATTTGCCTGTTATTGGCTCGTAAACTCCGAGCCTTGCACCTGGAGAGGCTTGCGCCATAGGCAATCGACTACCTGTCATTTGACAAATTGTTTATCTTTGCCAGCTTTGCCTACATTGAACAGCTGGCATTTCATCGGCTTGTGAAACCGGATCAGCACCTCGTACACTACTAGCAGCCAGTTACTATAAGGTGGATCTTTGGGATTGCCGATTTAGGTCATTCCTTATAAGTTTTGGCACGTACGGCTTCAGAAGCATAGCGTGAGAAGAATTCGATGCAAAAATAAAATTTGAATATATTAGAAAAATATTTACTATTATAGCCAGAGGCAACAGTGTATAGAGGTACCTAAATTTATTTTTATTGTGAAAATTATTAAGATTTACTTTATTTAAGTTGAACAGACCTGTCAGATTAGAAAAGAAAACATTAAAACACGTTGTCAACAACCTTTTCGATTAGGCAAACATCCATTACATATGATAGTTGAAACCTTACATCGTCTCTGATAACCTTAAAAAAAGATTTTCCTGTTTTTGAAAATCGGTCTCTAATTTCTGATTAATACACCCCAATATCAAACCTATAAATAAATTTAAGAGCAGACAAAAATTGACTCAAACATAATTAATGTATTTAGTGGATCGAAAAATATCAATGAATCCGTCTTTGAGTCATATAACATGCCATTTACCTCCAAAAATTATCACCTCCTCTCTTTTTTGGGTTTTAAATCATGTGAAAGAGAGCCTATCTCATCAAAATATAAATTGTGTCCGATAATGTTCATATCTTTGTGAATTGTATTTTACTATAGATTTTTATTTTCTATGGATGGCCAAAACAACGCGAGGGATGAGATTTTATCAGTTGATCACTAAACGCGCCCTCCAGATAATTCCCTGATAGTTAAGAATCTGTTGATATTCCTTTTTGTAATAGAATTTATCAATGATAATTTGCGTAGTTTTTTTTGCCCCTCAAAATAAAAAATAATGAACAAAGGGGGAAGAAAATAACAAGCAGAGAATAGTTGTTAAAAATATTTAACATATTAAAGATGGGTAGTAGTGCTGAGTATTTGATCAAATGACAATTGTGATAACATCAATGGGTCGGTATGAGTTCGCTCAGCTCCATCTGGACTCAGCCTTTACCGAAACAATCGTCAGAAATCGAACGATCAAAAAAAACGAGTCAAAATGACAACAGGATCGGTATATTGATGGTGAATCTAAGGTCATGGTTGAATTGTACATGATTCAAAAGGAGGGGTGATAGATAAAGGTAATTTTATGAGACTTCGATTTTTCTGTATTTTACTCGTTTCACAAATGTGCTTTGACCAAAAAATCATTCGAAATTGATAGAACATGCAGACATACCTAACCATCATAAGTATTATTGCTTGATCATATATAAATATTTATTTTATCATTTTTCGAAATTGTGATGTCATAACTATTGTATTACTTGATATATTATACAAGCCATATTCTCTGTTGATCCAAAAAATATTGATTGGGCATCTCTCACGACCGCGTTTATTTTCTTCTTTGAAAATTCGTTATTGGCGTCTCCGGAAAGGTCGATATTAGTCAAATATCTTTCGGCTGATGTTGATCATTTATCGGTACGAGCATAAAATAAAAAATTGAGTTTTATTCTACTGTCATTGCATATTTTTATTTAACCACGGATCAATAATAGATATTCGCGCATCTCTATTCAGGAACTCAACTGGAAATAATTTTAATCAATAGTGAATGCGCCTTGTGGTTATTATTTTTCAGTTTTATCAGTTAAATTAGATAAAAATCGAAAAACTCGAGATAACAATTTTCACACTCTTGAATTCAAAATCAAATAAAAATCACTTTTAATCTTGAAAACAACTATTAGATGACTAAATGTAGATTAATAAAAGGTAGGAAGAGTTGATTTTAATGTTTATTTTATCATCATTAGTCCCACTCCTACCTTCCTCAACAGTATTATACTACCAGCGAACGAATGCCACTTCGTATCATAGCTCTTAAGTGACTGCGGAACGGGGGTAAATGTTTAACAGGTGTTTGCTACTGAACTATCCTAATGTGTTCGCAGATCGGTGCTTCCCCGAAGTGTGATCCTTTAGCACGTGAACAGCGTCACCATCGCGGTCGATGTAAATTTCGTGCAGTCAGGCATCGGTTCAGGTTTTTACGCCACATGAATGTTGTAAAACAAAGTATTATATGAGAAATACCATCCGCCTTTCACAAGTTTTTAGTCATCCGAGGCAGCTTTGATTGAATATTTTTGTGTAATTAACTTTTTATTTCTACAACTTCATGATCTATTTGAGCTTTCACTAATTTTTAAAGTTTGACGAAACGTATAAATAGTAATACGGATTTATCGATGCTAAGGCATACTTAGGGACGTAACCGAGTTTAAATTGAGTGTAAAATAATGTTAAAGCATTTGAATCCCATGGGTTGGCAATATACGTAATAAATCCAACTAGATTGTTCTTAAGTTATCTGACGTTACTAAGTAGAAGATTCCTAATCAAAACATATTTCCTTCTTTTTTACCATCACGAATAAATATTCGAATTATGATTTGTAAATTTTGAACCAGTGATTGTACAGATCGCATTTGCAGTCAGGTACATCCATTTTTATCGCAATATTACAAAATTACGTAATTATAATGGAGATAATTTTAAGGATACATAATTAATGAGTGATAATTTCGGACTCGATACCTATGTCAATGCAGAATATTTGATCAAGATAGAAAATGAGCTGCGTACTATATACGATTAAAACCATTCACTTCAGAAATGAACTTTGAAATGTATTTATTGAAAATTTATTAAGTAATCGACCAATCACGACTGAATCTTTGATATGCTCTGTGCTCAGAAATGTTTTTAATCGTTCATCTTCTTGCTTCGAAAAATACGACCCTTAATGGATTGATACAACATGCATCCTTTGATAGGTTCAGATCATCTAACGTGCATATAATTTTGATATTGAGTAACAGAGATATTGTCATGATTTGGTAATAAAAGGTCATGAGCGTTGAAAATGTTAAAAATTAAAAAATCGCAGTTAAAATCTTTTTAATTGGATTGATGCAAAAATGTATTGCATTTTAGCGATTTTTCATCGTTGTAAAAAATAATTCTCAATAACTTTTTACTTTAAGTCCTTTTTAAAATATTTGAGTGATGAATTTATGATCATTTCGGAATTTTACTTTTTACTAACGAGACAAAATGTAATTTTATAATTCTAAATACGGCGAGGGTAGAGAAGGGGTTCTAGATTTATCTGTTACTAGACATTCAGAAAATCTACACCCACAATTATGACCAATAGTCTGATATTATCTACTTCTTTTATGAATCATATTGCTCTGGCTAACACTGTATATTATGATACAAAGACCAACAATGGATGTTTTATACCTGTCCGTATTAAATTAACCAAGAGAGTCGTTGTGTAGTAGAGTCTCCGTGTTTTTACAAGAAATCGTGATATTTCGTACATCGTCGATGATAATAATCAATATTTTCTACCTCTAAGAATGGCCAAAGTATTTAACCTAAACTAAGTGAGTTTGCTCAATATGTTTGAAATATCTGTGAAGAATTTTCGTTTAAAAACGTGTAATATATTCTTATAAATTGTGTAGTTTTATTAGATATCAGCAGCCATATTTTATTACCCTAGATTTATGAAAATATTCTTACATTCTTGTGATAATAACCAAAACAGCCACACCAGAAATAACTGCAAGCACTGTGTAAAAGTTCCATGAGTATTTATCCGAATTAGAAGCGATCTCTGGATCTGCGGTTTTTCCTACAACCTTTGAAGATTTTCTTTCCGTCCTAGGTGGTTTTAATATCGTTGTATTTCGTTGTGTATTTGATAAAGGTATTTGTGTGGTGTTTGATATTTCATTAACCACATCACGTTCCTCTTTTACAGCGTTTAATTTTCTTTCAGGATTTACCATGATGTCGATCGCGTCATTTATGGATTGATTATTGGTTTCCATTCTGCTTATGTGCGTAATCAAAGAGGGCCTGGGCCCTGCAGATTCCGGCCAGTGAGGGATTTGTGATCTTTTGACATTCTTTATACTCGTATTACTGTCCTCCGACTTGTTATAAATTTCCCGAGCGGTTTCTAATTCTTTGTTTTCAGAAGAAAATTCTTCTTCTAGTTCGCGAAGCAAGAGATCCAACGGCATATTACTTTCATCCAATTTATCAGACTCTGAAGAATTTGATGCATCTGAATTAAGTACCACAGACGTATTACTTGCTGTAGATTTTAATTCTGGTAATTCATTCACATCTCTTATTGTGTCAGGGGAAATAACGGAATCTGAAGTAAAATCAGCTGTTTCGTTTAATGATGTTTCTTCGTATAGTTTCGAATGGTCTGATGGATATTCGTTGGGTTCCCTGGTTTCATCGCTTGAATTATTCGCAGCCCTATTTTCAGAATACTCATAATCTGAATTGACTGTGGTAGTATAACCAAACTCAGTATTTGGAATAGTGTCATCAGAACCTCTTGAGGTATACTCTGATATATTATTAAATTGAGTAGAAGTGGTGTTGATGTCCTCGTCCTCCTCCGGAATTACATTGACTGGCATGCTTTCACTTTGTCTTCCTGTTTCGAACACATCCGTATTTTCATCATCAGAAACATTAAAATCGTATTGGTTAAACAATAAACCATTTTTGCTGTCATTTTTATCTTTTTCATCCGTATAACCGTAGGTAATTCTCTGGGTATCGTTAAATGAATGTTGATAAACCCCAAGGTTACCGCCTTTCAAATTCTCGCTGTCATTTACCGTCAATTCTGGTCCAGTACTCTCAGAAATTTGATCGTCAGGGATTTTTCCGTCGGTCTCATCTTCCGATAATGTGTACTCAGAGGTTTCTTGTGTAATTTTATTATCATCAAGGATTTTATTTGCATTAGGTTTAGTTTCTTTTACTTTAGATCCATTATTTGCATCCATGGGGATTACAATTTCAATGGTATCGTCTTCAGGGATTTTCACCCCAGAGATTTCATCACTGGGGATTTCGTTAGATTCATTTGCATTGATTTTGCTGTCTAAAATTTCATCTTACTCGATATCAATTTTAGGAATTGCACTTTTGGTGCCTTTATCCTCGTTGATTTCAGATTCATTAATTTTCCTCCCAGGGATTTCTCCTTCACTAATACGATATTCCGGGATTTCGTTTTCCTCTCTAACGTCTTCAGAGGTCGTATTCTTATGTATACCTTCAAGAATATCATCTTGATCTGTAACATCTTTAGGGGTCTGATCCTCATCGATAACATTTTTCGGAATTTCATTTTTAACAGTATTATTTTCAGGGATTTCATTTCCAACGATAAAACCTACCGGGACACCATTTTCATCTGTAACGCCAAAAATTGTCTTATCCTTATCAATGGCATCTTCTGTGGGTTCAATTTCATCTGTAAAATTTATAGGAGTCTGCTCGTTTTCAACTTTATTCTCAGTTACGTTTGTTTTGTCCATTTCATCCCCCAAAATTTGAGTTCCATCCTCAGTGACGTCTGATCCATTTCTTTTGCATTCTTCAGATTCAGTATCGGCACATTTTCGACGATCCATCTTTGTTTTATTGCTTTTCTGTAGTTCATTTAACTTATCTGGGCCGTCTATCTTGTCCTTGTTTTCCCTAAATGCCTACACATGATAATTATTATCCAACCTTAGTCGAATCATCCTCTCCCAGATTCGCGTTTTCAGTTTTGTCCTTGTCGGATTCCTTTGTATGATGAAAATTAGGGTCTCCGGGGGATACTAAAATTCATGCATGTTCGTGAATTTTATATCTATAATGGATTTAATCACTTTATTTTTGATTTATTTTTAATTTTGCAACAATAAATAAAGGGTGTTGTAATTTTTTTCTTGAATTACACCTTTTGAAGTTCAATGTGAGGGTCAGGATAGGTCAATTTGGACGATGGATAAAAAGATACTGTTTCAATTTAAATTTCAATCATCATAAATGCTTTTATTAAATTTCAAAACTAGTTTTTTATTCATCGTCCAAATTGATCTTACCGGACGACCAAATTGATCCTACCAGACGCCCATATATCACTTCAAAAGGTTTGAACACCTTAAGACTTTGAAAAAGATATCACACGTTTATATTTTATCATAATAAGTTTATTTTAATGTCTGGGCTAGAATTGATAAAGTCCAGCCATGCAATTGGATAAATACGATTTGAATGTGCATGGCTGACGTGTTTTTACATTCAATTAATCGATGCTTGGGTGAACCATAGAATTCACTATCGTAAAATTTTCATTCCTAAAGAGCGAATGGTAATGAAGCAAATCAGTTCGAATTTCCGACTTCTGGGGAATTTCTAACTACCCACACATCCTCAGCGGATGTCGATCAGAGACATCCTACCATGTAGAAGTCTTGAATCAAAATAGGGCTCAACTTATGGGAATTTCACATTACCATGTTTACATATGTTTCATCTTCAACCTGTTTCAAATAAACAACAAAATTTTAAGGATAAATGAATTTTGAATTGGTCAAAAAACGAATCATTAATTCTTCTACCGATGATTTAATTCTGCTAAGTTAAAATAGGAATTTGGCAGTTTGTAACGGCAAACAGTTGTAGCAGGTGATGTGTATTTCTATATGAAATAGAGTTCTCAGTTTCCAACTATTTCTACCAAATACAGTCATACAAATACTCAGAAATTGGCGCCAAAATATCATATCATTGGACCGTGATTCTAAAATAAATTTGATCAAAAGCAGAATGAAAATTTAAAATAAAGGCCATTATTAATAAAGCTATAAAATATTTTAATTCTCAAATATGAGCCCATAAATGAGGGTCTGATCCAATGTTTCTCGAACTGAGTAGAACTAAAAATTTAAATCGGCCCATTAAAAACATTTCCAAAACTAAATGAACAGCTAAAGAATAATTTTGATCGTTAGTTTGGGTGGGTAAAACGACGAGTGTATGGCCAAAATATAAATTCTTTGTTCGTTTCTAGCCAAAATAAGTTTAGAATTTCTGATTCAATCTGATATACGTTCATGTCAAATTCAATGATTTAAAGAAAGTTAAAACTTCAAAAATATCTCAGCAATTAAGTTTTATGATTGATCTAATCACGTACCTTGTGGCGGTTCTTGGGTACACTTAGATGTGAATTTGATCTTGAAAATTACATCTCTCTTTTGATTATTAGATTGGTAAGACAGAACGAGGTCGAAACTGGCATTCAGTTTCGAAGATAGCAATTTGGACTCGGTGGCGTTTCCCATTTGTACCATGAACGGAAATATCTATAATCAATAAAATCCAAGTTTAATAATATAATGAAACCAAAACTACACATTTTTATAGATAAACTATTTAGAATTATGAACAAAATACGGATTTAATGAAGGAGTATAATCTGAGCATGAATGAGCGTCCCCAATTTCTATCATGGTCATTGTTGCGGCATGCTATCGTGTTATTTCCTTCAAATTTACATTGACAGATATTTGCAAAAATTCGTATCAAAGAATATCATTTGTATTGAAACAAAAATTGTAACTTGGTATCCGTTTCTGTCTGACTAATAATTAGCTACATCTCAATTAGAGTCTGATTTTAAGTCACTGAATGCAGCAAATGATCATGCGATTTGACTCGGGTAGTTCACATCCACGATTTAATTCGTTCAATGTCTTTATAATAATGGTTGCAAATGAAATTGTGGTGATTTCCAAATTTAAATATAAAGTTTTCCTTCTCTTCGGGGAAATAGATGTGCATAGAATTTGAGATAATTCTTTTGACATTCTAATAATTGATCATTTTAATTTACATATCATTAGTTCTTTTCTTATAATTGATACAAATTAAATAAAAGCCAAAAATACACCTTATTCCGTCCAAAATGGCAGATTTTTCGATGAGGACATTCAAAGGTTCTGAAGTTGTATTTATAAGTCAATTGATATTTATATAGATTCTACCTTTTAGGATTGTGAGAATACTGATCAAGATTGGAATATATGATGTAGTTTACTGATATTGGATGTTGGCTAACCGCAAAGAATCTTTCTAAAATTTACTTTTTGTAATAAATTCAGTAAGGGAATATTTGAATGTCATCATCGGAAATTCTGTCATTTTTGACAGAAAATGGTGTAGCACGACCTGTGCCGTTAGATTATTTTAAAAATATTACAATAAATAGTTAAACTGCTCTTGGTTTTTCTACGTTATATATCGAAATTCGTGATTTTTGGCCCCTAAAACCAACTCAATATCCTACACAAGCTTCTATAATGAAATAAATTGTCCAAATCATCTTAATATCGATCAGGGATGGCTGGTTACGACAAAATAATTAATACTACATTATTTATGTAAGAAATTGATAGTTTTTATAGATAAAAATTATGAGGTATAAGGTAGTGCATAATCTGTGAAGTAGGCACGTGTCAAAGCATGACACAGTCGATTCATCTACCTATATGCACGAATACATCCGAATAAAGTTGATATAGATCGAAATTTGGATGATACACTTTTTATAATATTTAAAAATCTGATTTGTTGTTTAGTAAATAAGGGAATAGATAAATTTACCGGATGTTTAAAGTTGTGTAATTTGAAGTTAGTGGTCAGAGTTTTGATCAAGCTGCTTGAAATTGGTGAGAATCTCATTGAGTAAAAGTCACAAATATAGACTTGGAAACCAGAATTTTCTTCCGTTGACCTTAAGCCAACCAGAAAAGTGATATTACAAACTGTTTGGGTCTATTACAGAATCGTTATTACATTTTTTGATGGTATTACAATATAGTGAAGGACAGAATCACTGGTATCGATTCTGCGTTCCATCTCGTCTATATTCTTCATCAAAAGTGTCAGAGTTCGATCGTGACTATATTCGGAAGTCAGTAAAAAGGATCCTGATCTTTGGAATGTCAATAATAATAAGCTTAAATAAACATTCTGATTCGAGAAATGAACCTACCTCTCTACCGTTCTTTAGGTACATAGTGGTATGGGCAAGATAGGGTTCGGTGTCACTGAAAGGGCCCGCGAATTCGTAACAGATATCACAATTATCGTTTTGTTGTTGGTAATGACAACATAATTCTGTATTGAACATCGTTGTTGAAGGTATATTTGATACAACTTTACGATTGAGAAGGAATAATTCAAGTTTTTGAATGTTTTCCATGTTTTTAAGGGCGCCAAAATTACGATGCCTCAGTTTCGAGCGATGGTATTCCATTTCAAACTGATCATTCCTGATATACCGGCCACCGATTTCTAAAAGGAACATTTTTCTGTATGCCTCGATATTAGGATGATTAATATCCATTATAATACTCTTAAATAAAAAGATCTTGATACCTCATTATAATTTAATGGCAACACGAATTGATGTATGATATTCGTGGAGTTTCCAAAGGTGGCAGTGGCCATCTCAAGACATTCTTGATAGAAACTGATCTCGACGTTCCCTGAGAATTCAGATTTCCATAAAATTGATCCAAAAACGTAACCAATAACAGGATCATTCTAATATCATCTATTTTAAAAATTAAAACATTAGATATCTTATTCTAATGAATTTTATCTAATTCATTAAAAGTGTCGAAAAGATAAGTCCTTTTACAGTACATTCTGGAATGTTTATACTCCAGATAAACTGCTAATTTGGGGCAAAAATACAAAATTAACATATCCAAATGGAATGGGTAAATATTTTGAAGGGATATTTACGAAATTTGTACCCTGATTTTTATAATGTCATTAAAATCATCTGTAGTGTCCGTTTGAGCGCAAACGCGTATCCAGACCCTATTAATCAAATAGTTTGTTGGTAATCTGATCAAACAGGAGCTTATGGACCAAGAAAAAGAATGTCTATATTTTGAAATTGAGATTATTATATGCATGCAACGATTCTTCAATGTAGATTTCTGATAATTCTGGGATCGGTAATATTTTACGTTTTTCGTGAATATAGTGAATTCAAAGAATGAAGGGTGGCTTAAGTATAAATTTAAAAACCTTTGTTAGTAGTTCGCCAACTATGGCTCTCTAAACGCCTGTAATATGACCCTTTATAACATTAGAATGTTAAAGAATCTTATATTGGAATACACAAACATAAAAACGTGGTATCATTTATTTTCTATCAAGCTCGAAATGTAAAATTATTGATTTATAGATTTGAGGGTGCGCCAGATCTCTGTAGGTCGATGTTAACAAATGTATTGTCCCCCTGATCCATTGGAAACGTTAAGATCGTAATATCATGGAAATCAAAGAAACAATTGTGATATTGTTCAGGAATCATTTTAAAATGGATGCCGTTCTAAATACGTGGGGAATGTTTTGGCGTTGCTGAGAGTACTGGCACTATGTTAATATCGATTATTTAATGGGTTTTTTCAACAATTTAGATTTTTAAATTACATTCCCCTACATAATCAATGAGCAATCATACATGTTGAATGCGCAATATTATTTTAAACTTAAAAATCTCATTTTTGACGTTTGAAAGTACGTTTGCAGCACAGAAGTGGTTATTTGAAAGTGCATAAATGAAAAAAGGAAAAAATACACTAACATCCACTGATTCGTGTGTCATCGTTGTTTATAGTAAACACATAAAAGTGGAGGTCATTGTAATTCAAAAAAAAACTGTTTTTATGCAATTATTTAATATCTTATGTATCATCATATCTTAAATTAAAAAAAATGGCATTCTTGGTCTCGACAGCCACGTTTTACAAGGTTTATAATTTCGCCATTTAAAAATTAAGTTTTTTATCATTTTGATAACGCTGCGGTAAAACTGACGATTTTATGCAAGCCGCAATCCAAGATGGCGGTAAACAAAATTTTTACAATAAATTTGAATTCAAAAAAAGAGTTATTCAAAATTTTTATTGGCAATTTGATGTTTTCTATGATGTAAAAATACTTAAGAAACAAGTACAATGAAACTAAATGGAACAAACGAGAATAATATGTCATAATAAAAAGTGGTCTATTTTGGTTGAGGGCAGGCGGTGCCGTTAGTCTCTGCTTGAGGATCTTTTCCTGCCTTTGAATTTTGACGTATTTTGGCCATTTGACATACCTAGATAGATCTCGCTTTGGACGTATCGACTGCCCAATCCCGAAACTTTTCCTGCGTGCCACGATGAGAGGATGTTTAGATTTTGCAACTTTTTTCTCTGTTTGAGAGGGCTGTGATTTGACTAAATAAGGAGCAGGAGCCACCTTCACCTTTTTTGAACCCTTAAATTAACAAACCAACTACTGTTTTCAATGGCATGTCTCACGATTGCAAGCGACTAACCACGAAATTTGTATTTACAGGGTTTTGATCCTAGATCGTACACATATCACAACCCCCACACATCTCATTCTAAATCGTACATGAGAAAGTTACGTATAATTTCTAAAAGAATGTAACAAAACATTTGCTGGCTGTACAACATAAACGCATGCCTCTTTCCCGTTTCGAACAACTTGAAGAAAAATGATGAATCAACACTTATTATACGATTTCGTGAATTAATTAATAAAATCAATATCGCGTTTTATCAGGTGACACTGGTGGATTGCATTGGCTACTTCAATCAAACGAAGATTTATATTGATCAATTCCCCAACCTTAAAGTTCTCGAAAATTAAATAATGCCTGGCTTGACTTATTCACACTATGAATTAAAATTAAGGCACGATTTTCATTTTCGAATAACGCTTTTTATTAAGTGTAAATTTTCTTTTGAGTGAATATGTTTAGGGGGAGGCAAATGTTGGGGGACTAACTTTTACGACTGTTTCGGCTTTTAATCCGCAAAGTAACAAAACCCGGTCACCATCACCTGGGTGGGGACGAGTCAAGGCTGAGGGGGAGGAAACGAGGCGCCAGTGGCTGGGTTTAAGGAGCCCCTTTGGCAGAACTTCAAAAGGAATCTGCAACCAGGCCAGAGGGTTCTGGTCGAACGAGGATTTCTCTAGTAGATTAAAGGAACAGATGATTGAAGGTATATTAAAAACCAGATGATTGAAGGTATATTAAAAACCAGATGATTGAAAGGTTTGGTCTCTATTAAAAATCTACCAACAAAATTTTTTCTATATTTTCTTCGTATTTTTTTTCGCTATTGGGGTTTTATGGGTAAAACTGACGATTATATGCAAGCCGCAATCCAAGATGGCTGTAAATAAAAATTTTAAAATAAATTTTTTATTCAAATAACGGGTTATTTAAAATTTTTATTAACAATTTGATGTTTTTTTATGATGTAAAAACACTTAAGAAACAAGTAAAACGAAACTAAATGAAAACAAACAAGACTCATATGTCATAATAAAAAGGGGTCTATTTCTGGAAAGATTGATTGAGCGATTTCTTAAATCATTGCTTTAAAGAATCATTAAACACCCGGTCATATCCAAATTCAGTCAGCCTCAGAATTAATAGAAATAACTGTTAATAACAAAACACGCATGCGCCCCAATGCGGTTTCCCATGCGTAAAATCGTCAGTTTTATCACTGCCGTGGGCGGTATGTATGCTAAAGTGTATTTTAGCCATGAAAAATTAGCAGTATATTTTCTGATGTATCGGGTTTTGCATTCATATATAAA
Organism: Thelohanellus kitauei; assembly: GCA_000827895.1. Classification (NCBI taxonomy): domain Eukaryota; kingdom Metazoa; phylum Cnidaria; class Myxozoa; order Bivalvulida; family Myxobolidae; genus Thelohanellus; species Thelohanellus kitauei. Next base: position 94,360 of record JWZT01001101.1, on the reverse strand, counting down.
TATCTGAACGTATTTATAGAGCACCTCTATTATTCATGATTATTATTAACGATATTTTGGATCTTAGGGCTGGCTTTTTTGTTGTTTATTTTGACATTTTTAGTTGAGCAAGGCTTCACTTATGTATTTTACGAAAAAAAGGTTATAAATATCTTCCAGATATGCCAAAATATCGTTAAACGTAACAATGAATATTGAAGGTGAGCAATATATAGGCTTGGATATATTGTAACTCATGCAAAATCTGGTACAGAAAATTATAGTTATGCTTACATATTTCTAAATGTTCGAATAACCGATTTTGAGCTTTAGACGTAGTTTCAAAATAGAAAAATGAAATTTGAAGGTGCAAATTTGTATTGCGCATTGATGATGTATAAATGCGCGTTGATTATGAATAGGAGTGTAACGGACACAAAATGAAAAATCTGATAAATGCAGTGAATAAAACTTCTTTGTATGGTTCGGAAACTTTCAGACTATCTGAAAATATGTATTCATTTATTTAATTTAAGATTCTTCACACAATTTTTGTTTTGATACGTACATTCAGTTGTCAGAGTATTAACGGAGAAACAACGAAGTTTAGATCGTGGTTAGATTTTTATGAATCATGTCCTCGTATCTGTCAAAAAAAATAGACGAATGAGTAAAAAATTGTTATGTTGTCTGCGTTCTTAGTTTTCCAGACACTCTCTACGTTTAATGTTTGTATGAATGTAGGTTTAGTAATAATAATAATTGCAGTCCCGGAGATAGACTGAATTTTTCTTACATGAAACCAATTCGATCGATTGTGTTAATGAATAAACCATCTCGTGAAGCCCTTGTCTAGAACCTATTGGTATAATCAATGTACGCATGTCTGATTTTTTATTAAAATTATGCTTTAAGTCCAGGATAGATTTTATGACCTTCAAGCAAACTCATTGTCGAGGTCAGACATTCTAATCAATGAATTTAAAAAAACGTGATATAAAATAACGAAATTTTCCGAATATGTACGATTGGTTCCGATAAATTATATAGGATTAATGTCAGTGTTGGTTGATCTATAGTGGCTCTTATGACGAGTGCTGTTCTTTATCATTCACAAAATAAAAAATGATGAAAAACTGTCTTACCGATTGTTGGATATGTTGTCTAGTTCTGCAACCACTTTTATGCATCGTCGGACAATATTTTATTTTGGCACAAGGAGTACAACAACTTGCTATTAGGAAATTGATATTTTTTATGTCTAACATACCCATAATATCTGTTGAAGATCTTAAGCCCGTTGGTAGATAACTCATCCCATAGTATTTATTAGTGGTTGGATATGAATACAGCTCAACCAAACTACTCTAAATTTATTGTGCAACAGACCTTTTGGATGACGTCAACGCTGACTTCATGGGCACGAAACGAAGATAAACCGAATGAATGAAACCCTGGCTCATTGGCTCGATTCTGGAATACAATAGTTGTATTCTCCATATTGTCATCCAGCAATACGAAAGAAAAATCCAAATTTTGCCCCGATAACGCTTGATCCCCAATACTTTGCAAATGGACCAAGTATTTGTTGTTCCTGTTACTCTGAGGGTTAGAACTAGCTTACGTTAGAATTGAAGACAAAAGCAAGAACTAGACACACGTCAAACATAGACAAGAATGAATGTTTTGATTTTTGACGTCAGCAACTAGATACTCTATCAAGAGGCTAGTCTAATTACGAAGCGACGATATCGTTATTGTCTAAAAAATTGACATTTGTGAAACGGTGGCTTATGCAACAGTAGTTCTGATTTATAATCGATCACCAATATTTCATCCAGACAATATAGTATATTTGTCTGAATCTTATCCATTTTGTCGGTAATAAATTTTCCAAAAATATTAATCAGAAAACTATTATTTCGGGTTCAGTCGGTATATAAGTAAGGAATCAAAAATAAATAATATGTTATACACGGTTCTGGCCGCGTTAACCCATATCCTGCCAATCAATAGTTGATGTTTTATACAAGAACATTCAATGAGTGTTTTATTAGTCGAAAAAGGTTCCAATGTTCTAAATTTTCCAATGGGCGTCACAGACATTTACTTCCGTATCAATCTGGGTATTTTAATGAACAAACTACTACAAATCCATGATAATTTCTTATAGAAGTGGAATATTACCTAGACTCCAATTGTGCCCCAAAGATAATCGCTGGGCTGGCCTTTATTCATTCTAGACAAATCAAAATGCAAATCCTTACAAAAAGAAAGAAAACAATATTGATTTTTGTAGTTACTCGGTTCACAAAACTCAAACATCGTCTCCTGTCGGACAAAAATGGCCTGCAGGGACCCAGTGCTTTTGAGAGATTTAAATCTGAATAGACAAGGTGTCTGAGTTTAATCTTATATTTATGTGTTCGTTTATAGAATTCACCTCACCTTTTTGGATGATATAATTAAAAGGAACCTTCATACAATTTCACGAAAGTTTCATCGTTTAAACAACCGCTTCAAAATTGATATGTTTTAAAGGAAGAACCCGTTTTTGGCTATTCATCCTCTTCAAGAATGATTTTCAGTTCCTTTCTTCACAAGCAGGGACCCTGGTTATCATAACATACTCAAACCAAGCCAAAACTTGAACTGCAATCTTGAATACTAAGGTCTCAACTCCATATTCGTAAATTTAAATCTAAAGGTACAAGCTAAAGTTTGACCTGTCAACCTCTATGTAGGCTAACATTTTTGAATGAATTAAGATCCTGAAGCACTCTAATATCATTTATTGATGAGCAAAATTTAAAATTATTAAAAACTGGTAGATTTAAAACTACCCAGAATGATAATAATATAGACACTCAGATGTGATGATTTTTAGGGGATAGTTTTTCTTCTAATGAAAGCTAAGGAGCTAGTATATGGGCGTTTTGTTGAAGTATATAGCTGTTACAAGTATTTAATACTTTGAATTTACAATCATAAATCAGTTATTCTGTCAAGAAGTTCATTAATCCGAGTTCAGACGACTATAAATGAAAATTGAATTCATTTAATAACAATGCATCTATTCATATTTATAACTCTGTATCTCAGTTCTTTCATTTTAAAGATCGTAATTTGGTGGTCAAACAGCTTGAATCGATAAAAAAACTGTGTTTATGACTACCGAACCATTTAAAATTTCAAAGAACGTAAATTAGGGATCTTTTCCGATATATTAATGGTAATTATTGCGCAACCATCAACTTTCCTCGAAATAAATGAATTAGAATTCATAATTTTCTTATTTTCATATTTTGAATGCATAAATGATTGTCAGTGATAAAACATCGTTAATCCAGACAAATGACTTTTCCTGCGAAATATTTAAGATTTCGTCACCTATTCGTTTATGTTTACGAACTATCAGCTTGTCAAATCTGTGATGTGCTATATTTTGAGAAGGAATTGAAAATTCAGGTACAAAACGTTCAACTTCCAGCAGGAAAAAAATGAAAGTTTATTTGGGGGTTAGGTGGGTCAGGGTGGGGGGGGGGGGGGTGATTATCCCCACAATAAATTTGCTAAATTATGTTTGACTATCAATCGTTGTCAGTCCTATAACCGGTTATGATTGGTGATAGCATGCCTTTTTCCTCCACCAGAATCATCATGTGGTGTAATCTTCGCTCAGGAAACGCGTATAAAATAGTTGTAGGGGTTTTTGAAGGAAAAGCCCATATCTGGGTTGCTTAAGTTTTGATTGATTGGTTCAAGAATGCGCCAGATTTACATCTTACCAAAGAATTTCAGGTTAAATCTTGTAAATAGGAATTGTGTTAAATTAGTTATAAGGTTTTTCGATTTATTTAAATAATCCTTGCATCTACCTGGGTAAAAGTTGCCACAAATCAAAAATTGGCTATATTTCGGATTATCCTCCCCCTCCTGTTGCTCATAAAAGCTTTCTAATGGAGTATAAATTATATGTTTCGCCATAAAATATAATTAAATCAGGGAAAATGCATTTATTCGGTTAAAATACATGGAACTTATCGCAAAAACGCATTTATTTACGAAAAAATGTACGAAGATTTAAATATTTTATTTCATGAATTTTAAAATCCAGGAGTTTACCTTCCAAGTGTATGGGAAATATGATGTTATGGTGAAAAGGAGTAACGTGTTGATCTTGGCGTGTTTTATTTTGTTTTACTCCCGAAAATGCCCAACATAGAATTTTGGGATTTTTTGTGGTCAGAGTTGAAATTATTGATTGTTTCCGTTATGAAGTTCTGTTTTGTTTGGAAATGTTTAATTTTCACTTAAATACTAAGCTTCTACGAATGACAAGAGGGGGGAGAATCCGAAATTGTTGACAAAAATTAATTGTGTTGGCAGGATTATAAACTTTTTAATCAACTTTCATGTTTTAAATCAATTGCGAAAACTCTATCCAACCTATGAATGAAAAACTCTAAAATGGAACTTGTCAGCATAAGCTGATAAACGTTAGCGTAAACCAATTCACACAGTTACTTAGTTATAACACTGAGTGTTGTACACGTCAAGAAATAAAAATGTTGAACATCCACCCAACATGATAAGAGCAATGGGGTTTTTGATGTCAAAAAAAGCTGAATAGTGGCGAAAGAACTAAATTATTATCATTCAATGGTTTATCGTGTATATGGAATCAGCCTAGAATGAACAGTATTGGAAGAATGTCTAAAAAGTTCTTGAATTTTTCTCAAGAATATTAAGCGATATGGCCTCAAAGTTGAATATCGATTAAAATGTGGTGTGCGTCTTCTACTATGTGCCTTTTTACTTGACTACTGATCTCTTTGTTGTATTTTCCAATCCTATTCGAATATGGCATAAAATTGTTTGAAACGTTTTTCACTACACCTGGTTATAACAATCAGGAAATGAGTGGAATATTAAGAAAGTTGAAAAAATAACCATTTATTATCCCTCCTACGTCAGAAATCTTTGATTTGTGCCAACTTTTAAGAATTTGAAGGATAATTAAATTTAACGAAAACCCATATGTTTTGTTAAGAAGCTATTAAAGCTAAATTATCTTTATTTCTTTTAAAGGCTCCATAGCCATTTAAAAAGTCGTTTTCTATTCTTTAAAGTAATGCCCCATTGTTAAGGTTTGATTACAACCGAGTTAACTTTAAGTAGATCACTTAATTATGCGATAAGTCCCGACAGTATAATTATCCAAAATATATTGCGACAAGGCTTAAAAATTGAGAATATATGTGGTTTTTAGGATTTATTAACCGGTAAATAGCTGTGCCAGCGATATTTTCCTTCAATTTTAAATTATTTATTTCGTATATATACTGTTCAAACACTTTACTTGGGTTAGGTTTCAAAATTATACTTCCCGGCCATTATTTCTAAAAATAGAATGTATTGAGCGTCATGGGATGATTATGAACAATAATTAGTTGTTTGATTTACAATTTGTGTTCTATTATCCAGGGATCTTTATTTGTATATGAGTTTTAAATGATATGATGAATTTGTTCGTTAACCGAACGTCGATGTAAGACCCTTCAAATGATCACAGAGAATAAACACTAAGGTTTATGGATCTAAACGACCAACTGCTGATAAGACGACTAGTTCCTAATCTAGTGTTACAATGTTTACCAAAACGGAATAGCAATTGTCAATAAACAAGAACTTGATAAGATTCAATGGGTGTTTTAAAGACGCTGTGGGTCTATCTAAGTACTTTTTCAGCCCGTAAATAGTTTGTTTTGTATATTTACATTATATTAACGTAAATGTTTGTTCAATAATCAAAAAAACCCTTTATATCAGTTATTAGCGAATAAAGTTATAAATTTTGTAAAATGTATCATTTTTTAATTTCAAAAGACATATTTTAACTCTCTTTTGTTGATTATGTCAAAATGGAAGTCTTGATAAAACACAGCCCCAAACGTTAGTCATTCAAAGCAGACAACACTGGTTAACGTTTATCAATTTTCAAACTGAAAATAAGACAACTTCGAAATGAACCTTGTGGAAACTGTATTTATGTGTCCATAATTCTTGTTGATATTTTCGAATTGAAACTCATTCCATAGATCTAAATGCATATAAATAGGAGTCAGTCTCAGAATTCCCGAAATAATTCTTCACCATTTAATGTTCTTCTAAATAGATGTAGAAAATCATTGTTGCTAGGTCAGCACAGATTTTGGTTAAGTTCACATAAATGAATGATGTAAAATCTGTCCCAGACCCAACCAAATGAATTTTTTCAAAAATAGATTTATCGTCAACAAATCGCTGATTGATAACATGTATAGTATAATATATCAACCATTTCAAGGTTACGATATGTGCTCGATAAATATGGGCCGAGGTGTTTAAACTGGAGTCCTTTGTTTTGAACTTCGAAAATATTATAATTCAACGGATTTCCACCCACATCTAATAAACATTTAAAAAAAAATTTATTGAACATTCTAAGAAATTGTTTTAAATGACTCACCGAAAGAAGATCATGATATTAATTAAGGAAGTTATTAATATTTTAAGGTGAAACCTACCCTGGTTTGAAGAAAAATATTGAAGGATATATTGAGATTCTTTATTATTTGGTAGGGGAAACATGAGCTTTCGGGTGCTCAACCGTAATTTGAGTGAAAGGTTTGGTTGAAAATCTGTTTTTGTACTCTTTGTAGACCAAACGACTTTCATCATAAATTATCATGAAGTTATGAATGGTTTTTCAATCCATAGATCAATTGTTTTGATCATTTTTTTGAGACTAATAAATAGGAACGTGTTTGAACAAATGTTTCTTGTTTTATTTTAACAATCATACGTCAATGCGTTTTTTGTATGGAAATAAAAATATCATGTATTTTACGAAGGATGATGACGATGCATATGTCAGTAAACAAGAATTGAATATCTTTCATGATAATGCATCTAACAAATTATTTTAGTCTTTAATCGCTACTTTTTTCTCAACTATCCTCCGAAACACCAAAACAGAGGTTGTATAAAGACATTCATAACCTTTAGACGAAGTGTTGAGGACTGATCTGGCCGTGCAAAGTTTATAATAATTTAATGTGTGAGTTTTGTAATAAAGGTCTTTAAACGTAACGATATTTATTTCGCATCTTAAAAATTCATGGTTATCCTTAATAGATATAATATAAATGTGTGAATGATAATTTCCGGCTATTTGGATTTTGACTGCGAAGCTGTGAATAATTATTCCATGTAGAAATGGGGGAAAATCTGGTCCAGATATGCCACAATATCGTTAATAATAACCATATATTTTTGAGATACGTAATAAATATTATCAGAGTTCGCTATTTTTATTGCAAAACCAGGTATATTATAGGGCAAACAAACTGATTTGTCATCCGAAACAATATGAAACAGAATATTGTCGAAATTTCTATGAACGATTGACAGCTGACGTGGGGAAGTTTGGCATGAGTTGTAATAATTTTGGGTCTATTCAATCCAAAAAATGGTTCAATCAGTTTTTTTGTATTAATGAGCGAAAGGTTTGTTGTTCAAAAATGCATTAGCTGTATGGTCGCTAGGCATTAAATATCGTCATTTTCTACCGCATTCACTAGTTTTGTTTAATTAAGTCGACGTGTTCAGATTAGTGAAAATATTCCCATCTCGTTTTATGGGATATTTAATCATGTTGCCTCTGATTTGTTTTGGGTGACTTTTTGAATAATAATCACCCGACAACCCCTGGCTGTTTCTATAAATAATCATATTGAAGGTATATAAAACTGATAATGATGTTGGATAAGTTTCAGGAACACGTTTTTTTGAGTTAAATAACCTGGTTTGGATAGTGAGGTTTTAGTTTTCTTTCCAGTAAGAAAATGCTCATATATAAGGGCCTCCAAAAAGAATAAATAAAGAGGAGACGTATTTTTTCAAGGATGATTTGGCCAGAACTGCCCATGAAAAGGGCGCTTGTATCGGGCGAAACTATGGTCAAGGCGGCTTATCTATGAGATATTTTTAGTTAAATTGGAATACTCTGAGGCTAATAACCACAAAATAAATAGATTCCAAATTTCAACCTTCCGTGTCTTCAATGCCAAAATTGGTTAATTGGCATTAAAAAAACATGATGACGAATTCTTGGTCTGATTCCATATTCCTTCAATCTTAAAGATCCCTTGTTTAATCTGGGCGCTGATTATTGAACCATTTTTGACATATTAGAGGTAATTGGACTCCAATCAACGATTTCCAATTTTGAATAACTGTTAAAAAGTATTTAATGGACAAATCGATCTGCTTTTTGCTTGACCTTAAAATTCTAATGAGGTAGAATGGTGGCTGGGAATAAATTCAGGATGGTCTGATTGTCTTTCGAGCTCAGTCGAACAGGCAACCTGGAACTACTAGAGAGGATAATTTGTTTAATGAGGTTTCCTTTTCCGAGTTATTACTTTTAACTTATCATCAGGGACAAACTACGACGCTGGTAATAGTTAGAGGTGGTGCAGATATTATGATTGTAGCCAGCGTCATTTACCGTTTCTGGATCTTTAGACATGAATTCGGGGTTAATGCGATGATAGAACTCCTCCTTGAAAATTATTTGACATCAAGACCGTTTAAGGATGTCCCCAAAACATTCCTCTGCTTCTTCATGATGGTGATTAATGGAGAAAAGAATTAATTCACCGAATAGTTACTGCAACATTCGACAATCTTCAGAAGTTTTTCACCAGCTTGAACCCGGAATTTTTCGACAATATTTAAAATACATTGCAGCGCAGGTATATATTCCAATAGTTCTTCCGTCCATGAAATTCGGCCGCAAGGCCTCTGAGCTGAGTCCCGAATTCCCATGTAATTTTTAAAATCGTTGGGTGAAATGAAAAAAGATTCGGGTAGGATTTCAGAAAATATTCCGAGTTTAGCAATTTAGGTACTTGATGTGAAGTGATCTATACGAGTACACTCTCCCTAGCGATCTTTTGGGTTCTTGATGAACAATATTAAACGAATTTGATGCTATGAGTCTGAAATGAAACATAAGATCTGTCATATTATTTTGGTTATTATTCATGGAGTGTATATGCCCAAAAACTAAAGTCAATCAAAAGTGAACATCAAGCCCCACATATTCTATCAATATCGGCAAGGAGAATTTGCGGACTTCGATATATTGGTGAATTTTGAGCTGAATAGGACCCCAAAACGCTCTTAAGTGGGTCCAAATTTTTGGAAGTATAACGGGAGATGAATAGTCGCTATCCTTCAAGGGAGCAAAGAAAGCGAACTCGAGGAGTTCACTCTAGCCCGAAACGCTCTGGTCAGTGTGCAGATTCTTCTAGAGACAATTGCAGGCGTTCTTGAAGTGCCCATCACTGAGGGCCTCTGCTCCCATAGGCACACGAAAACTGGGTTAGGTTATATGCGGATTAACTCCGTAGATTAGTCTGAAAAGTTAATTTTCTTCTTCTAAGACGCGTCATAATAACCAACCATACATCTAGACTTCTTTCATGAGTTATAGCAAATTTTTTTCGATTATCAAATGAAGTAACGTCAAATCCTGTTTTTTTTCAGCATAATAACTTGGGCATAGGTTATCTTCCGAAACTATCACAATTGTAAAAATCTGGATTGGAGCTTTTCGAGAAATTTAGTGCCAAAAAGTAACAACATAGCGAGGTAATTTTCACGAGCATGGAGATAGTTCACTAGTAGAAGCTTACCATGTTTCTAAATGTGCCTGATCCAACCGCTCTGGCATGGCTTTTAAATTAAATTCAAGCTGGTTGACGCCATTGTAGAAATGCCAAATCTGTGGCTGCATGAAAATATAATTTAGGAACGAGAAGCCTTATAGCATCATTCATCGCATGGAATCGTTTGAATTTAATAACATCCTTAAGACATGGCGGTAAATTATCGAAACAGATACCTTGGGACAAATGACGGACAGAATAAAGCCATGTGTTATAGATCAAATCGATAAATGATGTAGCAGTATGCATAGTACGATCCACAATATTAGATTGAGAATTGTTGATTAAATAAAATGTTGAGGAGTATCAACTCTCAGAATTGTGAAAGCACTGTCAAATACCAAAAAAATATGAAAAAAAATTTCATATGAATCATAAAAATCAGTTTCTATCAATATTAAACTTCCGTGGTGATTACCAAATAATCATAGGCGGTGACTAGCCATGTATGGATCAAATACAGAAATTCAAAACCATAACACGGGAATAATTTTTTATCAGAAACGATGAGGGCTGAAATTGAAGGCGCATCAATATATTTTTGGACAGTACTCAATAACTTCTATCAAGGAATGTCTATTAGCATTCACACTAAAATAATATCTTCAAAAATCTTGAATACGCATACAAGTAGATCTTTATATTGTACAAATATGCCTTGGTTGTGTTTTCACAATTAAAATTACTCTGATCATACGATGGCTTGTTACCTCAGCATTAACGAGGTGAATATTATTGTCTCGGTTGATGATATTATAAGACATAAAAAATAGTTGAACCAGGTTCCTGAGGATGGGTTTAATGATTAATTGATTAAATAACTTCTGGTATCATCTTAAATGCCCTATTGACAATTATTGAACAATATGATTAATTTTTTCGAGTTAGATGCTTTTTTGAACACAATATATTCCCATGTATGTCGTGCGCGCTTTCTCCTTTAATACTAGTTTCACCGATTCTAAATTGACCAGATCCAAAATATTTCAGCTCCTTATCGGTTAACTAAAATGGCCTGATAACCCCTAGCCCCCGTACTGGTGGAACGATCTGCAAATTGACTTCAAGCAGTCG